>JBAMHV010000015.1:14682045-14704120 GCA_037177535.1 Pseudomugil gertrudae | reverse complement strand
AGGATGCCTCCTGGACGCCTCCCTGGTGAGGTGTTCCGGGCACGTCCCTGTAGGAGGAGGCCCCGGGGTAGACCCAGGACACGCTGGACCGATTACATCTCGTGGCTGGCCTGGGAACGTCTCGGGATCCCCCGAGATGAGCTGGTAAATGTGGCTGGGGAGAGGGAAGTCTGGGCCTCCCTCCTTAGGCTGCTGCCCCCATGACCCGACCTCGGATAAGCGGTAGAAAATGGATGGATGGATGGACAATAGAGGTGTTTTCTTAGTACACAAAGGAATCTACAACAGCTTGACTTATTGAATCCATGAGGCAGGAAAGGACATTCCTATCAGAGTACAGACCTCCACCAAGTCAAAGGGTCACTCACCTGGGAAAAACCTTAAAAAGGTCCAGCAGGTTTTAAGATGGCGTGGTAGTTACCAGTTACTAAACCCATGCCAACACTTATATGGATATTTCTAGGAAATATCCTTATTTATTTCCATCTTCATTAAAGACGCCATTTATTTAAAATGGTTGACCCTGTAAACGTACACCTAGACACCAAGATGGAGCAAATAGCTGTAAGAGTCTGGAAGTTATTAAAGAGATTCATGTTTTCTCTATTGGTGGGAATCTGGGTTAAGCGTTAGTGTATTTAAGACAAACCAATGCTGCTGATAACATAACCTCCACCTTGGCGGAGGGAACAAATTACACAAATTATGGTATGATGCAAAAATATTGCCAATAAATAAACAACCTTCTGGGGCAAAGATGCCTCACTCCATGCTAAGATGTAACAAAGTAGGACAGCCGGTGCCATAGCTAATAGCTGACATGATTTACCATGTTTACACACACTTGTATGTAACAATGGATATACACGTGTTTGCATACAGTAGATATGGCATGTCAGTCTTTTTGCCTAAGACAAAAAAAAAAAACACCAAAGCAGCTACAAAAAGAGTATATTATTTACAATTTGGACACATCATCATGTAGGATCATCTTTTCTTTGTTTAAGTTTTTGCTTTTCTATTTTAATCCATGACCATATTAATATGTTTGCTTTAATATTACATATTAAAACATACATACATTACATACATATTAATATTATTATCATATTTGCTGTTGAGATTAGAGTAAAAAAGAAGAAAGAAAATTGTCCTTTAAGCACTCAAGCACACTTGTACAAATCACCAATATGAAAATGGCCTGTACTTACAAAAACACTTCATTTAAACCGGCTTGTATTTTGTTTTGGTTTAATGTGGTAAAAAAAATCAAATCAATTCATCTTTAAATATGTGATGTGAAGGTTGTAGTTTCTTGTTTAGTGATCTACTTCCAAAAATGATTTATTAATTTTTTACACAAAGTTACATGTGTCACTGCTAGAGCAGAAAACTCCTGCTGTACATGATCTGAATACATTTTATAACAATGAGTAACTGGATAAAAAAAAAATGTAACAAATGCTAAAAGGAGGGGAACAGTTATATATATGGCTGAACATGTTACATCTTCTCCATTAAACATTACTTAACATGAAATACTTCACTTATGGATCTTCATCATTGCTCTTCCTGCTCAGACATACTGTAAATCATTTTAATGCCAATAGTTACATCTTTTTTATATATAGGACAAAAGCCGCCATTTCTGGTGTTTCTATTTTCTGACTAACTATAATATAACATTTGTCATCTTGAATTTCCGCCAGCCTGATAGGACATTGGTACTGTACTATGACAAAGCTGCAGCTCTGAAATCCACAGTAACAAGTCAAAAGTGTTTTTATGCAAACACACTGAGCTTCCTTCAGAGACAGAAAACAACAGGTGCAAAAACAACAGTACTCAGTACACTCTGAATGGGTCACCAATCCAGCCCAACGAAACACACAGATGAAATTATACAGAAATGTTTCCCCTACAGTTTTCTATTGGGTGCTTCCTGGCACATGGGTATCTATCTGGAAAAAAGAATTCACTGGGACTCTCATTGATCTGATTATTGAGTCCATTTCCAAAATGATGTTTTTAGACTAACTGAACAGGCCTGCCAACACAGTGAGATGATGTATGATGGCTGCGTTCAAGTAGTTGAGTCTGATATTCCAGAAAAGTACTTGCCACATGAACACAAAAATAGGCGTCACAATCATGATGAATGAGAAACATTAAAGAAATTTAAGCATATTTATCAAGCTTGAATATAAAGAAGAGTTTAACTTGCCCCAAATATTATCAAACTGAAGGAAAGATTAGCATTCTTGAAAAGATTAGCTTGAAACACACTTATAATAAAAATATTACAGCAAACACTTACTTTAAATGGCTAAAGCCAAGAATTTTATATAATTTTAACAGCACGTATTTTACTTGTGCATAAATGTTATCTTTGTCAATAAACAGGCTGCTATTAATCACACTCAGTGTTCTTTATTTACATTCAGTACACTTAAAACACACCAAGTGTGTCGCTAACCTTATGATTGTTGACTTTCTGCTTGTAAAATGGAAACCAAATGATCAGAGGCTGAGTACAGGCAAGGTAAACTGCTATCCCTAAGGGGACATTTCCAAACAATTCCTAAATAACAGTCAAATAAAACATAAATTCACAAACATGCAAGTTAGAACAGCAAAAAGGTCAATTAATCAGACTGTTCAGCAGTGAAAGCAGACAAATGACTGTTTATCTAGAATCTGCAGCCAGATGGAAGCAGACTGTACTCACTGCACAGGGGGAGCAGAGACCCACAAACTCGCTTCCTGAAGGGATGCCTGATGTGATTTCCTTCTTTTTCTTGTGCTAATGTAGCTCACATTTAGTGTAGCATCGGGATTCTTTCTAACTGGTTAGTTAGTTGAGATAACTATTCTAAACATTATAACAAATCCTGACTTCCAGACTGTCCGAGACATACGAATCAACATTTTATAAGTCATTTTAGTTCATAAGCTTAAGTTGTTTCAGTAGGGAAGATATTGCATCCCTTTGGACAAAGCCAGCTTAGTTATTTAAATGCAACCCAAATTGTGATGCAAAAGGTAGTAATCTGGAGCTAGATTAATTTATTCTAATATGTCAACTTAAAGTAAGAATGGGACCAAAATGCAGGAGTGGTGAGAAAACATGAAGTCATTTGTGTGATATTACACAGAAGGCTGAAATGTATTAAACTTTTATGTCTGATTCGGTGCTATTACATGACCGCTATCAGGACTGTTATCACAGATAACACCAGTTCACAACCATAAAGCTTTAAAAGTACCCATACTGCAATCCACAGTCAGACACCAAGTCTGTTGCTTGCCTCTGCACTCTGCAGCGGTTGCTCCTCACAACCATTCAGCCAGGAGGCTTAACTGTGGTTTCTTCTCATTTTCCTCATTAGCTTTTAAGAGGCTGGCTGTTGATTAGCTTCAGTCACTTTCTGAGCTTTCACAGCCATTATATGAAGCTGCTGATAAACATCAAATGCACAGCTTTGTGGGGCTTCTGTCATTTATGGGATCAGATAAAAAGACTCACACCCAGAAACAAAGCAAAATCGTTCACTAAGACTGAATCAAGTGATCGCAGGGGCCAAATTGTTTTTCATGCTTTTCACTGGCTAGCCAGGTGTTTACAAAGTTGATAATGAAGAGTGAAAGAGATGCTGAGGCAGGCGAGGCACCTCATCACACCTGCTGCCCCTACCAGCCCACGCAATGTCCTAATTGCACATCATGCGTCAACCTGGATGTCAACTTGGTGAGTGGCCAAACATGTGTCAGGAGGTGTTTTGTCACCTGCAACTAATGGATAATGTATTTGAAGGAAAGTCAGGTGTAAAATTGGAGCCAGCTGAAAATAAGCACCATGTTTGGAGATTGGCAGTAGTGTTGGGAGACTAAGGGTGGTTTTAAGTGCAAGAAAAGGTGAATTTAAAAAAAATATGATAATGTTGTTTTCTCATTTGCAAAAGATATTTCTCCATAATACAGGAAACATGTAAGAATGTTGTTATAATGGGGGGATATAATTTAAGGGTTTTAATCAAGTGAGAGACGCATGTCTATGTCTTTGAGAAGCACAGGTATGATCAGTACAATACAGCAGAAACACAATAACACAGCAATATTATGTCTGACTCAGTTGTGTCGAAGGAACTTATTTTCTACACTATTACTTTAATTTTTAGTGCATAGTGTTAGACTTTGCTTGCTTTGTTTGCTTTGTTCAAACAGAAGAACAAAGACAACTGAACTACATCGACAGCTCATCAAAGAGTAAGAAACACTGTTTCATTCTGGTAGGGACATTCAGCAGGCTCCGTGAAAGTGTAAGCAGTTGAGAGGTCTAATTTTCTGTAGCACAGCTTGCCCTTAGTCTTAAACAATCACTCTTTGTAAAAGTCTCTCCATATGACTTCGGTGTTATATGGAACGCAGTAGGCTGTGTCAACATCTACATATGACATTTATAGCTTTCAATTACACCGTGGTGCCTTTCAGCAAGCACAGAGAAGGATCAGTTTATGCAAATGAGAGGGATGAAGTGCAGATGTACCTTTAAAATATTCTGAAGATGTGCAGTGGATTTCCACTCTAAGTTGGCCGTTTGAGGCTGGCAACAGGTACAGAGGTAACAAGTACAGATGCATCCCTTCACTTCTATTGTCTCTATATCTATAGTATATCTATAGATATGACACCATCTCTAGAATTATCAGTGGACAATAAACAAATAGATCATTTGATAATTATTCTCATTCATTTATTAATGCTTTCTGTTTTACTCTTATTTTGCACATCTAGTACACATGATGTGGAGCTCCATACTCTTCATTCAGATATTTCTGTTTACCACTTCCTGTTTATTATTTACTGTTCTTTCTGTGCAAAATGGTGATCTGCTTTCCATACATTCTGATTATTTTATTTCCTGTTTCTTTTCCGTATCACGCTGCAATATCATTTTTCAATCGTTTACAACCCCATTTCCTTGCTGCCATCATTAAATTTTCATACCAGCATTATGTAGGTATTGTGCCATAAACACTGAGTTTGAACAGATCAAAGCGTTTGACAGTAAACACAGCACAACTTGTTTTGTGGATTTAGCTAAGCCTTTTCTTTTGCAGTTGGTAACCAAGCTTAAGATTTTAATCAGGCTTAATAAGGAATGCTGGAAGAAAGCATTTTAATTTTATGGTGTTTATGTGCAGGATACCTTCAAAGAACTATACATGGCTTTTCAACTCTTTTTTCCCCTTTACCTTAATAATCTACACAGTTTTGTAGACCACTACAAATATTCTCTGATATGTAATGTGACAGCCTTGGCTTTGCCTGACTAATTGTTTGTTTTGTGATAGTAAACACTGGTAATGGCATCATATCACAAACACCACACAGTGGTGAGTCAGTGAAGTGGCTTCGGGGTAAACAGGGTAAAAGTATCATCTCATAACATGTCATAATATTGTTTTTAAAGAAAATTATTATGCGCTTATTGTTCGTAAGGAGTTTCAGTGATGTTTGGAAGCTGGCGGCTCCGACTAGTCCCTGCAAAGACATTACAAAATAGTAGTAATTTTAAGCTGAGTGCCAACAAGAGTTAAACCCTACTTTACAACTTACAGCAGTTCCACTGGGCGACATCTCTTTATTTAGCTATTAATCTAATTAAACACTTTTAATTTCACTAGAAGAGTGTTATTAACTGGTTTGTTCAAAATGTTGCAGGATTTCTAGCTAGCTACTCAACAACGACTCCATGTTGAAGCAATGCTTTGAAATGGCCATGTGCTTAATTGGAAAACAAATACAAGCATAAATACTACCAGGTATGTCTAATAAAGTCCAATAGACCTACACTGCTTTTCTACAATGACTGCTAAGACATCATTTATTTATTTTACAAATCTTCACCTCTGGATTTTTATACAAATCTGTCCTTCTGACAATCAGCATAACCACGTTAATGAACATAATCACTGTAAAATATACATTTATTTAAAAGGCTTGCATTAACAGCCACATAGCTCTTCTTATGTGAAACAATCTGTTATGAGCACAGTACTGTTGTACGCTGGACTGTCTACAGGAAACAGATATATTTGCCCATTAGAATGTTTTTATGTTTCTTGTTTATATGTAAAAAACAACTATAACACGCTAATAGTTGGCAAATCAAACTGGGCATTTTGCATAAGACAGTGAGAGTAAAACAGCATGAATTTATAACCCTTATAGACACAGTGTAAAATATAAATAAAACAGAATGTAATGTAAATGTCATAAAACCATATTTTACTGCCAAAAACAATATAAACAACAAATCAGATGTTGAAACAGACAAATTTGACTGTTTCATTGAAAATATTAGATCATTTTATGGAAATTATATTGAGTAATGTTACCACTGCATAGCCAGGAAGGACTCATTGCATTCTGTTTTATTTACATTTTCCCCAGGAACCAATTCATTTTGGAATTAGGGTTGTAGTTTTGTGATTTTATATTAATGGTAGTAATGGTGTTAAATCACTAAATCAGGAAATCATCACATATCAGTCACAGATTAATGAATCAGACTGACTCGAAACTGTATCTGAGATGTTAGCAAACATCTAACTGTTTACCATTGAATCTATTTCATATTGTATCATGATAAAATTTGTGATATACACCCTTAAAATACAGCTCCTCGCGCCATCTGAATGACAAATCGTACTAAAATAACTAAAGCAACTTATAATGCAGAACAGTACATTACACAAAGCGGGGACACAAGAACAAATGTGTTGGATCAGACAGAACCTGGCACAACACAGTCATAAGATGTGTATCATTTCCACCAGCTCTTTTCCAAACTGTGTTTTTCATGTGAGACCCGGTTAATGTTTTATTAATTCTTAGAATTTTAAAGAAACTTTGGAAATTTTACTTCACTGACAAAACCATTTCCCCTCAGCTCTGCCTCTTATATTGTGGGAATGAAAGACTTTTATATGATTAAGGTGCCAAAAAATAATGCCATAACAATTACAAATGATAATGAGAATGTTATAAGAGATGCTGATGGTATTTAAGACTGCAAAAGATGTGATTAAGCATAGTCTAGAATAATGTAACTGCATAGGTGTTCAAACTAACACATAGCCTGTTCTGCTGTAGAATGGGTTCAAGAATTTCAGCACTAATTTATACCACCACAAAAACCAATTTACACCCTTGTCATAGGAAGCAGTGTTATTTAGTCTGGCCAGATAGAGTACTCTATAAGAAAAGATGAATAAAACAGGAAAAATACAGCACTGGGGGTGGTAAATGGCAAGTGTTAGGAGGATTAAATAATTAACAAGAAAGACCGGGGAAGGAAAATTGATTCAAGCAAAGACTCATTCACTTGCCTTCACTAAAACAGATCATTTAAGTAATTCAAGGAAAAGCTAGTTACTGTTCTTATTAGGCTTTTTGTGCAGAAACTGATGAATGACCACAATCTTAGTGTTCCAGTTCAGAAGTAAAGAGAACTGGAAATGATGAAGTCATCATATGCAACAGTGTTAGCCTCCAGCACCTTGTCATCTAAAACACAACACTGATTATTCATACTGCCTCCTTCTTTATTGTCAAACTCCCATCACTTGAGAAAAATAGGGTATTTTTGATGGATCAGTTTATCTTGGTATCACTGTATGTTTTGATCCAAGTTGAAAGATAATACTAAAATATAAAAAATAAATGGCTGAAGTCTCCATTCGCTGAAGTGAAAGGGAACATGCACACAGGCTAAGTTAAAAGATGGATGATACAAGAAAATTGTAACATTTGATCACCTAAAAGCTCATCAACAACTTGTGCCTCTTTTCTATTCACTGCAGTAAATGCCTTTAATTAATTCCTCCCTCCTTGGGTAGTGGTGACTGCCTTGCTGAGCTCTGAGGCTCACATAAAGTGATTTCTCACTCTAAATTTAGCCATTGTCTAATCAGGTCCAACAATATGATTGAATATTGCTGTCTAATAAGACATTTAATGCCACAAGAAAGATTTATTAAATATGCCAATGATTTTGCTTTAAAAATGATTATTATAAATGCAGGAAAAGATTAATTACCATAAATAAATAATGAAAACAGAACAAAAAGTGCATTCATTTTGCATACCAGTTAAAAAAGTTAATAAAATATTAGTGTGCTGTAAAATACATTAAAAATGTCTTGCTTGCTGAAAACTGCAGGTAAATTTTAGTTCCTTAGAGCTTAACAATATTGCGTTCATTAAAAACTCGTCACGGTTTTCTACATTAGGCCAAAACATATGTTATAGTTGTCGTGTTAAGCTTAATACAGTCACAAAATTGCTGAGCAATTTTCAACTAACACGGTTTACAAGACAAACGTGTGGAGTTTCTTACCTGAAAAGAAAGGACTTCTTTCCATTTCGTTCTCCTTCCTACAGAAAATAAAAATGTGGCACAAGAAACGACCACGTCCGCGGTGTTATCCCCCTGCCAGTCCGAGGGAGAGAGGGAGAGGAGGAGGGAGGAGGGGGAGGAGAGGCTGTGGCAGGTTATTTGGCAGGAGAGTCGGAGAATTAAAGCAGTTGTTTGATAAAGCACTTTTAACAGAATACACCCTGCGTATAATGAACCCAAAACCATATGGGGCATCATTATGTGTATAATGAGCATGTCATGTTCCTTCAATTGGGTGTCAGGGTTTTTTAGTTTCATTTAAATGACAAGAAACTTAAACCTCTAAATAAATAAAAAGTTACCAACTTGTTGCCTTAACCTGGCAGTCATAATCTGAACCCGCCAATGACATGTGTCATAGTCGTAACGGTGAACTACCGTTTTATGCCTCACCTGAACAATGACCATACTATTTGGCCCATCAAAGTCCACACTTGTTTCCATAGGAACAACTAAAAATCAACAACCCATTGCATTTTCTTTGGAAAGAGACCTGGATGATTTGTAGTCTAGTAATTTTCTGAAACACTGAGAAATTAAAATATTATCATCTTCTGTTTGCGTGCGTATAATTGTGATTCTCTATGTAATACACATTTTAGCCACAAGGGGGCAGTAAATGCAAACGATTCGATGGTATGAGAAAATGTTGCTATGAAAATGATAAACTAAAGATCAAACCCTTTGAGTCTATTTCAGTATTCAGGTAAAAATCGGGGCCAACATAAGCAGTCTTAAATAGGAATTATTTTTCTTTGAACTTCTTTGTGGGTGTTGAATCACTTATAATGTACTTATAATGTACTCACTTATAATGTACTCACAACAAAAGTAAAATTGTTAATATAACCCAAGTAATCAGTACATACTTTCTAATAACCCCAGCCATTGTAGATCACTATTATCATTTAGTACTGATTGGTAATAATTTATCAGTTTGTGCTCAGTAGTCTACTACATTGTATTTTTAAATGATTTTACTTATGCACTGAATTACAGTGGGCCTACATAGGCCTAACTAAAATAGAATATCGTTTATTTTTATCCTCAAATTGCAGTTAAAAGCCTAAACTATTTGATCACATGAAGATAATACACAATTAAAACACTAAAATTAAATATTTTTGGGAATATAATTAAGTTATTTTCAATCAATCGATCTACAACAACAAAACAAATCATTTTGTATTTTTTGTGATTTATTCTATTTTTTTTGCCATGATTTTACTGTTTTCTTATGCTTTGATTAGACGTGAAAATAGGTTTTCGTTTTTCACTATGTATGACGTATTCCAACTCTCGCGATAGTTTAGTCCTAGTTACCTTGCCGTCCGGGAGACTCTAGTTTCATCTCTGAGAAACATCAACATAGTAACCCGGGAAAGGAGATACTTCAAAGGCGGGTAGCGGCATTTTTTACGGAAATCATACAGCTAAGTTTGATATGTGGTTCATCTAATAAGCACTGGAACAATGGGTCCCTGTACCGGGAAAAAGTTGGTAGTTTAGTCGGTACAACTACCGGCTAACATTGGTTTGCTAACGTTGGCTGGCTAACGATAGCAAACAGATAGGTGAACGAAACTGAAGGAGGAGTCCAGAGAAGTTGGGATTTTCTTATCATAAGGACAACAGCGTGAATGTGGACATCTAAAAACGTTGACGTGATTCCCTAAAGGTATGTGATATTCCTTTTTAAAGTGTCGCATTGCTAAGATAATGATTTTCCTGACAGCTAACGTTAGTCTAAACTCTCTCGAGTTGGCGGCTCCGACTAATACCTGGATCGAAGACATTACGAAATAGTAATATTAAAGTCAGCTGTTTACAAGTTGAAACCGTATTTTATTATTTGACAAAAACATAAAATGTCTAATAAACAGTTATCTCGGGGTTTACAATTACGAATTGAAAAACAGTTATCGCTATTAATTCAATAGTACAGTCGAAACTATATCGACATTTAATCTGCCTTGTTCCATTGCAGGAGCGACTAATCCTTGATCCCTTTTAGGATGGTGACGATTATTGTCATATTACATGTTTAATGACTGATCACAAAAAGTCGAATTTACTACGTGTTTTGTCGTTAAAAGTGAATATATAAATATAACAACCATAGAGCTTATACAGAGCTGTTCTGAATCCTGAGGCACTGTCCATTTAGGTTTGCCGGTGTGTTACAGAACATTGTAGGAAATAAAAGCGTATCGCTGTTTATAAAGAAAACTACCAAATAACTTATTTGGAGTGACATCTGCGATGTCAGCTGAATGGAGTATAAAAATGAAAATAAAAATAAAGCCATAACCCGGGGCGAAGAGGTGACACAGCAGCTGAAAGTTCATACAACAGAAATGGACCATTATTTCCGTCTCATTGGCACGAGAGATGTTTAGCTACATTTGACAGCAGCAACACTTCTAGTTTGAAGTTATGTTGCACCAATCAAAGAAGGGTGTTCTGGTTTTGTACCCATGTGTGGCAGCATCGAGCTAGTACTGTTTAGCAACGTCCCCGTTTGTTAGCAAAGAAGACATTACGCGCCATCTTGGATTTAGGAAGTGTCTTTTTTTTCTGTTGACAAGAACAAAACAAAAAAACGACAGTTTCACCCCCTCACACACACACACACACACACACACACATTTATTTGCGTAATCAGATGCTGGACATGTATGTCCTCCCTTTTTAGGATTTAGTTTATTTGTGTTATGTTACACTGGGTCATTTTATAAGCATTGCCTTTAATACACTGACAAGCAATGCCTGAATTGTTTTGGTTTATTAATACACTGTTTTTTCAGTAAGCAGACCTCTTAGGTTTTACATTCTTTATGTTTAACATTTGTTTATTAATTATGACTTGTGAGCAGCTGATGCAATTGTCTTCAAACAGAAAAAAATAGCTTTTGCCTCTTACAAAGAAGTGTTTTATAGCGCATACACTTTTTATTCCAAAACTGTGCTAAAAGAGAGCAGCAGCAACTGATACTGTAAAGCAACAGCTTAAACAATGCGTATATATGCAGATTAAGTATCTTCGGCTTGTATTTTAGATTTAGTCGTGTCCAGAGTTACATAATTTAAAAAAGACACAAGGCAGGTATCTAGTCTAGTAATCTGGTGTTTACTAGTCTAGTAAATTGTGCGATCTTGATTCAGGTATATAATTAAATTGCTTAGTGTATTGCCACATGGTAATGAGAGAGTGTCTCATAAAAGTTTTCTTTTTTATTGCTTCTGTTGTCAGGGCTGTGCCCCTTGATTGGTGTGACTAAAAGACATTACTTTTATGTTTACTTATAACTATTATACTATGTGTTTTTTATATATTAATGAAAATACACAATAAACTCAGCTGGACTTGCTTTGGGATCTGTATTCAGGTCTAATAATATGTTGTTTATATTAAGTTATCATTTGACATTTATTTATTTGTTTATTTTATTATTATTATTCAGTTATGACAATGATTTACCAATCAGGACAAACCAGTGACACGATTTCCTTACTGTATGGATAAACAGTACACAGGTAGAACGAGGCTTGTGACTCCAGTTTCAAGTTGTGAGTAAACAGGACTTTATTGATGTGCGTCATGTCCATCATGCAGGGAATGTGTTCCAGCAGAACCTGTTTTAAAGGCTTAGTGCCATTCAATTGCTCATATATTAGAAAACTATGCTTATCCAAGAACTAAAAGAGTTGGATCTTATTGTTTAATACTTCTTTTAGACTTATGTTTATGTTGCTCATATCTACAATATGCCTGCATTTTTTATTTGAATATTTTTTTTATCATTTTCAAGTGAATGGGAGAGATGAGGAGCAGCAGGAGGACTGAGGCATCTCTTAAAAGTTCCTCCCAGCTGAACAATGATCACAATATTGGCACAGGTATGTAAACAAAATACAGTTCAGTTTTCCGCATTCACAATTTTTCCAATAAAACACTCACTTTATTTGAATGATGAAATTCTTAAACAAAATGTGTTGTTTATAGCTGAGCTGACAGCTGCTTGGAAAGGGTTGGCTCAGTCCAAAGCTGCTGTAAGTAAATCAAGATTTTTTTTTAATCTATTTTTGATTGTCTCTGTTTCTTTATGTCTGACAGACTCACTGACTGTCAGTCAGTCAAATCTTTGTATAAATATGTTATGGAAAGTCTGACACTTGTATTCTCTTTTTGTAGCTGCGGCACATAGAAAATCGTTTAGAAGCCACTCCAGGAACAGGGGTTTTTCTAGACTCAGTCCTTCACTCACCAAAGAAGAAATCTTCCAGGACCATAGGCTACAGGGGTTAGTTTCTCTAAAATATAAAACTGACTTCTGGACAAATCGTATTATGTCAGATTACGTTTTCTTAATTTTTAAATTGTAACTTTAGTCTGTTTACATATCCTAATGTGAAATCTCATAAGACAGATTTGTTGTGTTTTGATAACATTTTGCTTTCCATCACAGAGGGACAGCAAGCTGATGACCTTGGAAGGTCTTCAAAACCATGGGGTCGAAGTCAGCAGAGTCCAGCAAAAAGCAGCTCACGCAGCCCATTGAGAAATACCACTCAGGACAGCAATGTCCACAAGACCAGCAGTGTTCAGCAACAGTGTTCAGTTGAGTTCAGGGAACCACTGGCCTCGTACAGGTAAACATAATGGTGAATAATGAGAAAAAATATGTGTAGAAAGATATATAAAGAATAACATATTATATTTATATTTGTCTGCAACTATTTAAAGATTAGCAATATCTTAAATGAAAACCTCCAGATCATTGGACACTGCTGTGTGGCTGGTACACAGGGCCTTGGGCTGGCCTCAGTCTTGGGGTTCTGGTTCTCTGTTGGCGCTGACCAGACCCTGTTAGGGTGGGAGGGTGCTGTTGGGGCTTGCTCTCTGTCCACTCAGGGCAGCTGGTGCCTGGCAGGGTCTGCGTTTGCCGATCTGGGCCTGCTGGGGCCTGTTCCCCTTGATTGCGTGGGACTCTTGTTGGTCCTCTCTCTGTCTCCTCCTCGAATGTGGAGTTGGGCCCCGTGGGGGGTTGAGGTCTGTGCTTGAGCCTGGCTGCTGATCTGTAGCAGCCAGGCTCAAGCACAGAGGCTGTTCTTAAGGTCATCTAGGCCTGCCTCTGACTTTTGTGAGAGTGGGGCTGCATTGGCATAATCACTTCTTCTGTGAGCACTTTTCACTCTGTATTTTCTGCATTCTGACACTGAGTTATACTGTAGGTTTACTTATTAGCAACCATTTTCAATTAATTGTCTATATGTGTGTTTCTGGTTTTAGCTGAAATACATGGTCTCTTTTTAGCTTGTTCATCTTTGGTGCTCTTGACAGTTGTTGACTTTATCTTCCATTGGGTGACCATGAGAGGCCTTTTTTTGGGTTTTGGTACAGGTGGAGCAGATGGTCCAGAATCTGGTTATTGCATTGTCTCCTACTTGGTGTATTTTCCTTTTCTTTTCTGTTCTCTTTTATCTTTATTCTATCCTCTCTGGTCAGGTCTGGTAGTGCTATGCAGATTTAATGCTGGACAAGGCAAGTTTTTTTTAAATAAAAAGCCTCCAGATCATTGTTTTAATTTAGTAATTTTTGTAAAATTTTGAATGACTAGATTTCATACCCCTTTTGTAGACTTTTGTCATCCAGTAGTTTTTTTCCATAAATTCAATAAGCAGTAAAGTAAGAGTAAATCTTTATCTTCTTCTTGATCCCTTGTAATCTTGCATGTGTCCAGAGAGGCCACCCCTCCACCACATCCCTTCTCTCAGCTGGAGGCGTACAATCTTCAATCAGTGCCAGGGTCTTCATGTCCATCCGCTTCGCCTCACTCAGATCCTCTGTCCAGCCAACGAGTCTACGAGAGAGACACCAGGGACAGACAAACGGACAGGGACTTGGACAGCACACGGTCCTCTGCTGTGGAGAGTACAGAGGTGCGATATCTCAATGACCACCCAGCCCTGGATGTCCTAAAGACGGAAGAAAGCCATCTCAAAGCACAACTTGTTATGGATGACCAGGAGTCCAGCCCATTCAAGACTCCCAATGCAGGCTCTGCACACCGAAGGGAAAGCACTCCCTCCACAAGCCCTGGGTCAGCTTCTCAGCGATTAGAAAACTTAAAGCGACATCAGCCAGATGATAAGTTGGAAAAGCTTAAAGAACGCATTAGAAGACAGAGACAACATTTAGAAGAGGCTGCAGAGAGAGAAAGACTGCACAGTCACCTAGAACAACCCGTAATGGCAAATGTAGAGCGAAATTATGCTGGTTCAAGCACCTTGCCCACAGCCAAAATACGCAAAGTAGCAGCTGCACGCCCTGCACCTGTATACAAAGGTAATTTGATTTAAGTATACTTGAACTTTTTATTCTTTTTTTTCTTGGTATAAATTTCCTGTAATAACACCTTGTTATTTTGAATGTGCAGATTTGCATTTTTGGAACTGAAATGCTATGTAGCTCACAAAACTTTGGGTACACAGGTTTTAATAGTACTGAGACAAACATTAGGACTCCTGATGGGAGAGTCTGGAAAGAGGAACAGTTCCATAACCTCAGCAGAGAAATATATAAAGACCTTTCACGTCAATTTACAGGTAAATATTGGACATTCTTCTTTTCTTTTCATTTGCATGGATTTTGTTAATTTGATTTTTTGAGTATTGTATTTACTAATCAAACTTATGTACATACTTAAGTTTATAATATGATCCCCTTTATTTTTTATGTAAAGAAACTATTCTGTAGTCACTGTGTTTTGCTATGTGTTTTATTCATTTATTCTCTGTGCAGAGAGCACCAGACATCAACAGCAGATGGAACAGAAAGCAGAGAGATCCAAAGGGAAGAGGTCATCTAAACCAGTTAGGAAGGTCCACAGAATTGACCCTGACTCTGGCAGAAATTCCAAACCAGGTATAATAATCCTCTTTTATTTTTAAGGTCCAGCTAAATCTCTGATCTATTTTTTGTGTGTGTGGGATGGCATGCGGAACCGTTGGCATCAGGACAGACAGGATTTTGTCTTGATCCACAAGTTGCAAATTAAGAACCTCGTGTTTTTGGTTAAACCATTTTTCAAATGGCGCTTTTTAAATCTGTTTGTGGTATTTTATTCCAGCTTTAGTTTATATTGTATTTTAATTACTATGTTTTTTTATTACCCTGCACACATCATTGTGTACATGCATTTCTTACAGCCTCAGAAAGACACACACACATCACACACAGGTATATATATGTGTATATGTGTGTGTGTATATATAAATTTTAAATAGACAATGCTTAGTAATGAACATAAAAATATAAATATGCCAGAATTCCCAATGTTTACTCTCTATCTGTATACACTGGCAGATCACAAGAATGTAAAATCAGTGTACAACAATAATGACAGAATCAAAGACAAAATCATCCACACAATGTAATACTTGTAATATGACGGGTAAGAGAAAAGTCATTGATGGTTATGTTTGGTTCCTCATTTTCAAACAATTGAGTTTTGTTTTAAACATTTAAAGCACGTGACACAGTTTCATCAGCTTAGGTTACTGTTTCAAATGTCAGTTCCTTTAACTAATAGGACTTTTTGACTGAATGTGGTGTGTCTATAAAGTACTACAGTCACCTTTAATAGAGACTTTGGTTATCTTACCACTTACTATAGATTTGAATTTGATGAATACATTCAAAGACGGTGGAAACGGCCGATGCTAAATCTGATAAATATTAATATAAAATATTGTATTTCTGCAGTATAAGGCAATGAAGACTGTTTTCTATCAAATATTTTTTAAGTTTTTTTTGTATTAAAATTATTTTGGTTTTAAAGTAGCCATGTTTGTCTGTCAGCAGTGGATAATATAAGAAAATTAAATAGCATGTACTGGGAGTGATCTAATTTGTCTTTAATTACATAGATTAAAATGGGCAATTTTAAAAATTTCAAGATGATTTTAAAAGATAAGAAGTTGAAGGTAATATAAAGATATTTTAATTAATCTACAATATGTAGCTCCTCTCTATTTAAGTAAGAATACATTTGAACTTGATGTTGCTTGGTTCCTGGGGGACATTTTAAAAATATCATGCAAACAGTTTGAATAAAAGGCATGACTTACAGAGCAACTCATGAATGCAAGTCATAAAGTCAATATCTCCAAAACATCCACATCAGAATCTGCCTTAAAATTAATGGCATCTTGTTTGCTTGCAGTGTGAAATATTAATCACTTTAAATTGCTCACTTTTAAATATTTGAATAATATTACTTTAATTTTTTTAATCTTAAGACTTTAAGTTAGAAATGCCTTCAAAAGATTGCAACGTTTCCTGAGTCCTTATGTGCTGCACTTGCATGTGCTCCAGTACATGAACCAGAGACATGGCTTGCTTGCTGATGCAGTGTTGGGACTCTAATCCTTTAAAAATGTGCAGCATGTCTGACATGCAGTTTGTAACCAGCAAGTAACATAAAAACACCCACACAGGAGGATCGTGGCCCCATACTGCTGGAGCCTAGCCAAAGCAAGGATCAGGACGGCCAAAAAAAAAACACCCCTCTTCACGCAGATGGGTGTTTTTAAAAACACTCTTGTAATCATAATATTTGATCATCTTTATGTCCTTTTTGAAAATTTTCTGTTTTGTAAAGACTCATTTTATAATTTTACTTGCTAAAAATATCTTTAGGATTAAATGACATTAACAAAATAATCAACACAAAACTGAATATTCATCAATATGTTTGTCCTCTATGCTAGCTCTCGTTGTTGACTTTTGTTTCTACCAACTTATTTGCTCTCTCAAACATTCTGACTGGTTTCTGTCTCTCCTTGGCACAGCACTATAAATAACCTACTGAAATATGTGGCCAGGTTTCCTTGTTTCATCCATTCAGCATAAGCACCTGCTTGTTCTGTTAATATGTGATTTCATTACCAAGAACCACTTTTCTTTCAAATGCAGTTGTGATTAACATGCTTGAGAGATTTCAAAATGGAGAGACATTTTTTTGTGTGTCATACCTGCAGTGGTTGAAAAGTACTTTCAGCCAGAGAGACTAGATCTTACTTTGCTATCTCCATTGTGCTAGCTTTCGGTGAAATGGTCTTTCAATCTTTATAAAACTATTCTCTGTGTGATTATTTACATTAGTGACTGTTCATAATGCTTTTCAATGGCAACATCTGAAGTTTTTACGTTGTGTCTTTTGCAGTTATTAGTCCTGCATCATGGCGGGAGGGCCAGAAGCTGGTACAGATGGTACTGGGTCCAGTTCCCAAGCTGGACAGAAAGGATAACAGATCCCGTTCAAATGAGAGGCGCAGTAGAACAGGTGAGGCAGGACCCTGAACTCTTATCCTATTGCAAATAAACTACACATGATACATGATGTTACTAAGTATGAGGAAATTATGATGTAGGTAAAATAGGTGTAAAGAGGGCAAGTAGACACTGAAAACTACACATTTTGTCAGCTTGATGTCAAAAGTCTGTCTGCACTGTTTACGTGGCATGTTGTACAAGATTCACTGCTCACGTGTAAGCCGAGTTTACTCTTATTCACTCATATTTTATTTTCTTCAATATCCCTCCTTTTTAAAAATGTTGATAATGGAAGCTATTATAACAAATCATAGGGGCTATGCATGTCTGGTTCCTAAAGTCACACAGCAGGACAGAGCCTACCACAGAAATAAATCAGCAAACAATGTATCTGCTACTACACATATTAAGCAATATATTATAATTTAATATAAAAAATCTGCTGTTTTTGTTAGTTGTGTGCATTTAATTCTACTGACTTTAAGGAATAAATATTGACTGCCATTTCTAGCTTGATGCACAATAAGGTTTGGTTTGATTTTTAGAAATTGACACAAGTGAAAATATTATCTACTATGGATAATTATGGGAAAAGGAAGGGGAAATGGGGCTAACCACTAAAATGCTTGAGAAAACTATGTAGATTGGATGCTGCATACTGCAGTATAGCTCAGATTCATGCTAACCATAGTAGAAGTTATAATTTCATTCATTCTTGATCAATTAATGTGCACGTTCCTATGATAAACCTGTGTACTTGTGATATATATATATTGCATCTCTAACCTACTGGTTTTCTGGAAATGATCATCAGCTTCTTCTCACCGCTCAGAGCCACATTCAGACTCAAATGAACAAGACACAGAGAAGTCACGCAATGGATTTCATGGGCAACTCGCAGACCAGCTTACCACCACCAATATGCCTTTGTCGGCTGCTCAGGATACAGTGACATTGGGAGTAAGCACTGACTTGTTGTCAGCAGACATCAAGGGCATACTTGATGACCTTCAGCTGGATTGCAATCCAGCTAAGACAGAAGAAAGAGCTCGTAAAAGGTCTCGGGGTGGCAGTAATAGCAGAAGAGGGAGAGGGGCCTCAGGGTCACGATCAAAGACACCAGTCTCTGCATGGGGAACTACTGTGGTAGCAAATAACTCCTCAAGAGGTTGCCGTAGCGCCAGCCCCACTACACGTCAATCAGATAACACCACCACTGACAGAATACATAAGAAACGACACTATGATGCAGATACTGTTCGCCAGTACATTGCACGACAACAAGAAGAGAGAAAGAGACGTCAGGTAGAGGAGAAAAGGGCAATGAAGGAGGAGGCAGAGAGGAGAAATCAGAGACTTCAGGAGCTCTACAAGAAGCAAAGAGAAGTTGCTCAAACTGTAGCCCCAACCACAGAGGCCACCGTGGTACCTGTCCAGCAGCGACTACAGGAGACCTATACCAAACTGCTGATGGAGGAGGCACGGCTTAGTGAGGAAGCTCCACAGACACGTCGGGCTGCTTCTTCCATTCAAATGGTATTGTGAAATTACATGAAACATTGTCATTGTATTTATACAATCTACTTTAGTTTAGCAATTTACTCACTCAGATGAATTGTGACGTTATCCTATATGTTTAAAAAAAAAGTGCTTTTAAACAAATGTTTTCTCCACAGAGACCCATGTATCAGCCTTCAGGAGAGTCGGACAAGGAGAACAAAAACCTAGAGCTCCCACAGAGCCCCTCAAGCAGTGATAAATCCTTGCAGGACCAGCCACCACCTCCATTATTCAGGTAGAGGCTTACTCAAAAATCAACACAACCCTTTGAGATTATGTGTCCTACTCTCCCTCACTTTTGCTCACTTGTCAACATAACACATTTGCACTGTCTTCACATAACCATATTTGGGTGACTCGAAAATCATCTGACTGAAACAAAGAAATTGCTTGTTTTAAAATGCTTGTCCTTTTATGGGCATCCCCTGGAATCTCCCTAGAAAAACATTAGTTATCCCATTCCATTGCAGGATCAAATATTTAGGACATTTTCAGTCACTGCTTCGATGTTCGATACATGGAGAGACAATAATTATTATGAATATGAATGATCTTCCAAATGGAATTAAAAGTTAACAATCATTGGATAATGAAGTAAAGAGGCACAGAGGAGAAATGAGATAAAACAAAATAGACATAACCCAGGTCTCTGATAGAAATGAAACTTTTCATGTTGTATGTATTGTAACCATTTTCCTATTAAAGTACCTCATACATTTTAAAATGTAAGGAGGCTTCTTGTGTTATTCACCACAATAACAGTGAAATTTTATGCAATAGGGTTCAGAGGATATATTATTGATTTATAAAGCACTTTTAATGCTACAAAGCAACAAAAAGGGCTTTACAAAGTTTTTAAAAAGTGCACTTTAAAATAAAACAAGGCATTTAAAATACATTGCAATCTCTTTCACACTTACAGACACAAACAGAACACAAGTACCCCCAAAACTGATCCCAGTTTTCCCTACCTCCCTGTTCTATCCAAACAATTACTGATAACCTTTAACTTGAAAGCTCTATCATTTCTTTGTGTGTTTTCCATGATAAAATATGTGCATGTAGCACAAAATGACTGGTTAGCCAGTAAAAATGTCTAAATTTAAACTTAAGAATTCTCTTTCTTACAGGAATGAGCTGGATGTAGAAGATGCCTCTTTGCTCCAGCCAGACTGTCTGAATCTCACTGTTCCATCTACAACTGGTCCCAGTAGTACAGCCCAAGAACCCTCTAATGAACTTCTACTTTCTAAGCTTCAAAGACTGGAGGCAACAGTAGCTGCTGGTAATCTTAAGTACACTAGAAATCCGCCCACAGCTTCTTCTAATAGGCTACTGTCCAAATTGTCCCGCATTGAGGCACTCAAGGCCACAGCAACATCCCTCTCCAACCGCATTGAGAGTGAGGCACGGAAGCTTGCTGGACAGGACATCAACTATGGTGCAGCAACATCAATGGATGTTGATCATATTTTAGATCCTAGAACCTCTAGTCTCAATGTTCAGCACTGGATGAAAACAGCTGCTAATGCCACAGAAAATGGTGACATGTCTCCCAGGATCCAGAGGGTCTTGACAAGTACAGATCATAGTTCATCCAGTGGCACAGCTCTTCCAGGAGCAGGCAATCTGCATGACTTGGGGGAAAAGAAAGAAAAGACACAAAGCAGTTTTAACAAACTACACACAGTTTCTGCTAACATTAAAGGACCTACATTGAAGACATACAGGCAAGAAAAGAAGAGTACAATTAATGGCCCAGAAATAGAAGAGGTAATAAATGAAGCAGCTCTAAAATTAAAACATAACAAGGAAGAGAATTGGGCAGGTCTCCATGAATCAAGTGCTGGTTCCCTTAGTGAGAGTCCTCTTCTAAGTGAAGGCAGTTTTTCTGAAGTTGAAGCAAGCCCTCCTCATCGCTCCATCAATTCTGTACCAGAACAACTGGAGGCCCTGAACTACGGTATAAATCCAAGAAAGGACAATCAACACCTGCTGGAGTTCCAGAGGGAAGCTGCAATGTGCTCAGCTTTCAGCCCACCATTTTTACGTTCAGAAAGTAGCAAAACACCCTGGGAAGAGCTGAACAAAGGGAGTCCTCTAAGTGTGATCAACATATTTACTAAAAATCTTCATGAACATCTTGAAGGTAAGACCTCATACATAGCTACAAGAACAAAATAAATGCCAGTGTTTAGTTTTAGATTTGTATGTGAATACTCAAACGCAGAGCTCTGTTTGATTTTTGTGTTTAAAGTAAAACATTTTTAACAAGTCTTTCCTTATTCCATCTTTTTATATCGTATCAGAGAGGAGTTCTCCCCTGGCTTTAAATAATGGAAATGATCCTGGAAATGTAGCAGTATATGAAGATGACTTTGTTTCATCCCATAGCAGCAAAGTCAGTGACCACTTAAAGAGAAAGTCAAACTCTCCCAGGTAAAGAAAAAGACATCCTTAACATGACCACTGGGTGGCAATCATGTCCCACATTGAAAACAGGCTTATGCAGCCCATATATGTGTAGAAAGAGTCCATTCTATGTTTTCATGAATTATTTTTTTAGATATGTTGTAAGTTTGGGTCTGTTAAAGTGGATTGTATGGTGGTATATGATTACATTATTTATTTATATATATATATATATATATATATATATATATGTATATATATTTTTTTATTAGTATTGATCAGCCCCCCGTGACCCCGCT
>JBAMHV010000015.1:14635290-14682008 GCA_037177535.1 Pseudomugil gertrudae | reverse complement strand
TATATTTTTTTTTATTAGTATTGATCAGCCCCCCGTGACCCCGTTCAGGGAAAAAAAGCAGTAGAAAATGGATGGATGGATGGATAGTATTGATCATAACTCTTCTTTCTCCCTTGCATTATAAGTCACTTTGAGGAACTGGTGAGGAGGTCACCATTTGAAAAAAGTACAGGCGGCATCAACTCCAACGGTTCACCTTTTCACTCATGCACTCCTTCACAACATATTTCCTCTGGTTCCACACCTGGCTCCTCACCTCTTTCCAGGCACTCTAGAAAAATAGGTGAGAACAACTTCCTTTGCATTATTTTGAGTCTGAATTGTAAATCATTGTTACTTAAAGGTATAAGTTTAAACATCTATATTTAGAAGATTTACACACTAGCTGTTTCTGTGTTGACATTCCCTGCTTCTTAGTATAATTATTCTGTTTGCAGGAACTACATCAGACCAGAGTGATGTCACTCTTGTAGAAGAGCAGAGGAGTTCCTACTCCCCTCCATCAGAAGCTCCTTCCTCTGGATCCAGAAATAAAAGTTCAAACAAAAGCTCTGCTCACAAGCAAGCCAAAAGTGTCCACTCAAAGGACATTTTTAGTGAAGGTTCAGAACATTCTTCTCAAAGGTAAAAATATTTGGGGCAGATTGCATTAAATCAGTTTATTTTTTGTTTATTAAATACTGTTAAAAGTTTTTTTTAAATCACCTTCATGGCTTTTATTTAAGGATTGAAAGTTTGATGAATTGTGAATGCCATTCCTACAACTAAATTATCTTTTTATCAGGTGGCCTCTGGTGTTTAGTTTCCCCACTTGTAATCAGTAACTTTCAACACTGCTTTGGTGTTTGGTTTGCCCTGAAGCCATATAATGCTTCTGTGCTGTCCTGAACATTGTTGAGGATAGATTTTATAGCCAGTAGTGTTTTATGCTGGTATGGAAGCCCGCAAAAGCCAATATAGTATTGTTGGAAACAGAAATTGAGAATTGCTAAGTTATTTCAGTGAAGGGTCACCTCAGTTGTTGTTGTTACAACCACTCAGAAATCCTTCTTTGGTGCCTTTTTTTTTAACCTAAAGTAAATTTATCTAGGAATGACTAATTACTAAACTCTACAAAGGGCCCAAGCTGAGTTTGCCAGTCTAAACAGTCTTAAGGCTTGTTGTGCTGTTGTAGGTTTGAGTGTTGAACCAGCTGTGCCGCTAGTGCCAAGCAATTCAAGCAAGCTGCAGTTAGAGCTAAGAGTAAGGAACAGTGGGTATTTTGTTTTAGGGGCCTGCTGGGTGGTTTTTTTGGGTCAGTCAGCTTTACCACAGCTTGGGCCTTCTGCCAAAGGAAAGGGGAGAGTTTTTTTCTTTTAATCTCTGTGCAAAGTAGTGACATTCGAGCCCTCTAATAGTACACTGAAGCCCAGGTGGCAGATTCTTTGGATTCTGTGGTGTCTGTAACACACAGTAAAGGCTTTACATTCAGACAAAGCTCTGTTCCTCTTACTGCCCTCTGTGGATTTGGTCTTTTTCTCAACGTTTACACTTAAATCTCCAAGAGTATGTATTTAAGAGTTAATGCCTGTAACACTAACATTGATTATTAGTTTATTCTGTTCAGCTGCTTCTAGAAGCAGTGTTTTATAACTTTGATAAAAGTTTATGTTATGTAATAATTCATTAACAGAGTTAGATTATTTTTGAAAAATAAAATTTGTCACTGTTTACTATTTTTTATTAGGTAGAACAGAATCAGTATATCTTTACACACATCCCTGGCCTCCTGTCCCCCTTACCCTTTCTGGAGAGGACAGTATAGCCATTCATAATGTGGGGCCCCTCACAGCAGGTTTTGCTGCTTTTGCTTGCTCTTATGATATTAGGGCCCCTTCTTTCTTTATTCCTTTCTCTAAAAGAGAGTCTGAGCATCTTGTAATCTATTATTTAAAGTGTAAATATAAAGCTGCTACTTAAAATATTTTGTCACTTGTATTTACTATATTTAAAATAACAAACCTTAGCTTTTTACATTTCTACTTTTTATTGTTCTAACCCCTTAAATACCTACAAGCCGTTCACTTACAGTTACAGCCTTTCCCATTTCAGAATCTTAAGCAGTGATAACTGACATTTCATCTCTTCTGTTTGCAGACCCAGGTTTACTTCACCTTCCGATTCTCCAGATCCTAGTTCTCCATCGGGAGCAGATTCTCTCAGTGAGCATGTGAGAAGTGGCTTTATTGGTGCAAATAATCCAAACACTAACACCTCCACTTACTCACGTAGACCAGAGACTACATCCACAGGTAAACTACTTTGGTGTTTTTATGATTTGAGCTGCAGTGTGTGCAAATGGCAACTTTTACTGACTTCCTGCACATTTTTTGGCTCTTTCCTGTTTTTTTCCCTCTCACAATAGAGCTCCAGTATTCCCCTGCTGTCTTGCAGCAGCGTATGGCAGCAGAGCTTCAGTACTTGGAATCCATTGAGGAGTCCATTAAGCAGCTGGGACATGTCGAGAGACTGATGGGTGTGTCCATGGCACAACAGGAAACTGCGTCACTGGCCCAAATGCTCAACGTAAAGGAGAATATTGTATTATTTACAGAAATTAAATTGAGTTTTGTGTTTTTGATATGTCATCTGTTTGCCCTTTACATATTAGAAATGGAATTGACATTAATTGAAACTTTTATGTCGCACTTCTCAAAATGATTACTTCACTTAATTGACCTCCAATCTGAATTTTAACCCTTCAGGCAAAGCAGCAACGCCATGAGCGTGAACTCTATGACTTAAAGATGAAGGCTGAGAGAGAAGCTCTTGAAGCAAAACTCCAACTGGAAGAAAACAGACAGAGAGTGGCCAGGGTACCACCCATATTACACATGATTTGTCAATTTAATGTTATTTATGTATTTTTTAATCTTAAGTTATGGATGTTTATATTGCTACATGTAAAATGTATGTGTATGATTTTGTCCAGGCTCATATAGAACTGCAGGAAAGCTTGGCCACATGTCAAAAAGAGACTTTGGAAACTCTCCAGGAATCAACTACAAAGATGATGAGCCAACAGGCTGAGGCAGCACGGCACACAGCAGATGCTGCCCGACACATTAAGGAGGTTTGCAATAACTTCCTTCCTCTCTGCCTGGAATACAGCCTGTGCCTTATTTTTTACAGCAAACCTGATTGATTGTTGAGTTACAGTAAAGATATAAAAGTAAAGGGAGGAAAGCACTATTTTCTATTTAAGATTCATAAAGTCAAACATTTGATCTATGTATCATGCTGTTGGTTATCAGATGACAGAACCGGCACAGTCCCAAATAGCAGGAGCTATGATTGTCCCTCCCGTTGCATCTGTTTCTGCCACGTTTGACCAGCAGGGCAAACAGGAAAGTTCAAGACAAGAGGAGAAGCCTGATTCTGACAGGTATGCTATTAACACTTTCAGTGTTTGCTTAGCACTCAGTTTCTGATATAACTTCAACCTGTTGACCCATTTGTAGCAAATTCGTGCCCTTGTCCAGTAGGCACAGAGGTTTCATTGTGGATTTGTAATTGTTTAAATAAAAAATTTTATAAATTGCCCATAAAAATGTTATTTTATTTCTTAAAGTTTTTGTTATGAATGTTAGAAGTCTTTTTTGTTTCTTGTTTGCAATGTTTTTTTAGTGAGGTTTCAAGCAGAAGGACCAAGTCAGAAGAACCCCTTTCATCATTAAACAATCTCAGTCAGTCAGGCTCTCTATCCTTCAGAAGACCCCATCTCAGGTACAAATCAGCTACGTTTTACTGTTAGCATCAGATGTGAGGAGCAGAAAAACAAGAGGCTGAATTTGTCTATTTTTACCCTCCTTAGTGATGCAGCCTCCAGCAGCAGCAGCCACCAGAGCCCATCCCATGCCTCGTCAGGCCACAGAGAACGGACAACAAATGAAGTAGAAGAGGAGAAACGGAGAAACGGGAGAGCTGAGGAGAGCCTGAAGAGAGAAGCAGCCAGCAGCTCAATTGAGGAGGACATTCCAAGAGTGACAAACGATTCTCTCTGTAGCGAGAGCATCCCTTCAATAGTGGATGAGAAAGGTGCTGGATGGCAAACATGGTTATAAGTTCAAGTTTGTTCACATTCATGCTCCATGAGAATAGTAGCTGTAAATTTTCTGTATACACTGAGCTTATCTTGTCTCATCCACTAGGAGAGAGTACATCCGTGGCCACAGAATACTCCCTCAAGTTTGACGAGTCTATGACAGAGGATGAGATTGAGGAACGATCCTTCCGTTCTCTTTTGCCATCTGAGGCGCATCGCCGTGGAACAATGGAGAAGAAATCCCGCCATCAGGAGGAATCTGAGGATGATGGAGCTAGTCACAATGCAGCATTAGTGTCAGGGATACACACCACCTTTAAGGTGAGAACAGGGCACTGTTGTTATACAAGTAGAATCAACGGTTTTACATTCCTTCCTTTGTACTTCCACTTACACAACTTTTGACCAACTTTTCCTCATCTTTTTTTCTTTACTGTAAAATTGTCTCTTTAATGGTTTCTAGTTTATAACTTATCGTAACATTTCCACCTGCAGTCTCAAGATGTGCACATGGCCTTTTCTGGTGGACAGGACAGCTTTTCCCAGTTCACTATGGACATGGTGCGTCAATACATGAAGGATGAGGAGGTGAGACTACAGCATCAGAGCTCGCTGTTGCATCTTCGCCAGAAAGCACTCAAGGAAAAGACCAGAACAGAGCTGGCCTGGCTTGAGCTTCAGAAAAAGAGGCTTAGAGACAAGGGTGAGGATGATAAAATGCCACCAATCAGGAAGAAACAGAGGGGCCTTCTGATTAAACTACAACAAGAACAGGTACTGGTGCACATAAAAGGATAACACAAAGTTTCTGTTTAGCTTTGGGTTGACTGCGATTGTATTCTAATGATTTTTTTTCTCAGGCTGAGATCAAGCGACTCCAGGAGGCCAACAAAGCAGCAAGAAAAGAAAGGAGGCAGTTGCTGAAACAGCAGGAGGAAATTGAGCGAATGAGGAATTCTACATTTAGACTTAAAGAACGACTCAAATGTGCTGAGGGTGAAGCTGCAACTGTAAGTACAGCACCGCCTCCATATAGTGTATACAGGAAAAAAAGGGATTTGAAAAGCTACCTGCCCCAAATGATTTAGTAAGGCATTATCCATGATTGGTCTCTGTGTGTGTTTGTGTGCATGTTTTACATCCCTTAGGATAATCCAATGTCTGAACATCCTGAGTCTGAATCAATCGCTGCTGGTGTGAGGCTTGTTGAAGATATCCGCAGTCCCTCTCCCGCACTCTCAGTCTCTGGAAGTGAAACCAGCAGCATCATGCAGAAGCTTAAGAAAATGCGTTCTCACATGGATGAAAAGTAAAGACATTTTCTTACATTAACATTTATATGGTTATTAGCAAGCTTTTCAGTCACATATTTAAAGTCATATTTTTTTCTCATTTGTTCAGTCTTGATAGCTTAACATTTACTTGGTTTGTTTTTTTACACCCTTCACCCTATTACTGCAGTCTTTTAGCAAACCTCAGCAGTTTACTGCTACCTAAAATTTCTGTAATTACTATGGTAGTTTAGATAGTTTCTGTCTGTTTTCACTTATATGATTACAAGGTTTAATAACTGGGACTACAGATGCAAATTACAGGAAACTCCGGTGCAGTTGTGTAATTGATTGTTTATTATGGGTCACCGTCTTCCTCTTATAATAATCAAGGGTTTAGAGCTCGAGTGTATTTTTTATTCTTGGCAAGCTGCTTTGGTCAGGTGATTGTAGAGGCTCTTACGATTAAGCAAGTCAAACAATTACATGAATTGTTTTAGAGTTTAGGATGTAAAACTTTCCCATTAATCCGAGGTCTTGAGGAGTTTTCAGAGACTTTATAATTATTTCTGCTACAACAATCATTTCCAACAGATAAATTCAGTCATATAAAGACAAGTTTATTTCTAAAGCTTCTTTCATGTACAGGAACATTCAGTGTTTTAAATAAAATATTACAAAAATCACAGACAGTGTAAGGAAGCATGAAAGATAAAATGTAATTAAAAAAATCACAATAAAATCATAAAAGCAGATCATTTAAAAGTGATCTGCTGATACCCCCACCCCCAACTTGATCATTTGTAAGATGTAGAGAAGAGCAGACAGTCGCCGCCTCCAAATTTTTGCTGATTCATGTTAAAGGTATCATTTTAATAAAACCAATAATTGAGGGGTTGAGAAAGTATGGTTGAACTTTTCTGAGTTTAGTTTGGTGTTTGTGGTTGAATGAATACAGCAAAGGCCAGTCAATAAGAAGAATAAAACAGACTATGTCTTAACATCTGTGATACAGCCTGTCTTAAAAAGCGAAATAGTAATGAGACGTTGCTGAGCTGTGGTTCCTGAGGTGTCCTTCATTTGCAGTTATTGGAGTCTGGGTTTGAATCAAAATCAATAATGGATTGACAACAGTTCAGTGAACACTAAAAGGCATCTATCTCAGGAATAGACCAACAAGGCACATAAGGCTCACATCAGGCTGACAGACAGACACCTTGGGTGCAATAAAACCACATTACTCATATCACTCTCTCCCTTTCTCTCTTCTTATGTTCCCCCTCTACATCTTATGTTTCTGACTTCACGTGTGTTTGTGTGTGTCGTCTATGTCCATATCCATGTTTGTATGGCTCTTTTGACTTTGTTGCGTGCTTGTGTGTTGTAGACATTGTTCCCCTGTCCACTACTTCTTCTCTGTGTTCACGGCCCACCACTGGGCCTCCCTCAGTGTCTGTCTTCCCAACCTCCACCCTAAATTCCAGCTCTTTATCTACAACCAGTTGGTCAGGTACTGTATAGTGCTCTCTATCTCTGCACCTAGCCCCACTTTGCCTCACCTCCACCCTCACATTAGAACATGCTTGTGTTCATCCACTGGCACATGGGGCTCGTGGGGGTGGAATGGTGGATGATGAATGTTTGGCTGTGTTGTTTTTGTTTGTTTGTTTTATTGGGATTTAATCAGAGGTTATTCTTTTTTTTCTGAAGTCAAGGATGAGTTTATGTGGGATGAGTTCGAATAAGAGCTATAAAGGAAAGCTGCTTCACTTAAATAAACAAACCTTGTGACGACTGCAACTTGAAATTTGACATGTTTATCTTTGTTTTTACTTTTTGTTCCCAGTGTGATGAACAAAGTTGTCTTATAAGATTTACATAAAAAAGAAATACAGAACAAATAGATGTTCATGCAAATGTTTGTTTCTGTCAAAGGTTATGTTTATTTAATAGGAGCCTTCCTTTTTGAATAGAAATCTCTGACGCAGAGCTTGGATTTGAATAATTTCTGTGGTGTTTAATTTCCAAATCTTTCCTTCTTTATTTCTTGTCTCTTGGAATGAATTATAAACACATTTGCTGAGCTTCTGGTAACACTATGCCTGCAGGCCTGTCTGCTATAGATTAGTTATCAATGTAAAGTGTTTTGACATGAAACCACACTTTGGCGTGGAAGTAAAGGATTTTGCTGAGAATAGACCAAAGACAGAGTGGCCTATCTCTTTAATGAGCTCAGTAAATCTTAAGTAACTCCCTTATTATGTAACTATTGCATAGTATAGTATAATAAGTACAGATGGTCATTGGCTGTAATAGAGTTTGGGAAGGCACTAAAGAACCCCACAGTCTCCTTCCTGAGAATCTGGGCTGTCATCAGTATACATTAGGTCAAGGGAAAGGCCTCTAAATTAGATCAAGGCTAAATAATACTGCACTGTAATGGCACCCATAGCCGTGAGAGATACCAGTACGAAACAGCTCTACCTGACTGCACTTTGTTTTTATCGACATCTACAGAGATATGTATAAGCTGTCCAGTCTAAGATGGACCGAAAAGTACACATCATACGCATCATTATTATTATTCTTTGCAAGATGCTCATAGAGGCTGAACTGACTGTGCTGAAAGATTTATATTTTGTTTTCTTTTTTCTCATCTAACTGCTAAATAAATTTGAGATGTGTGTGTGTGAGAGAGAGAGAGAGACTGTTCAAAAATCAACCCCTGGGTTTGAGTCTGACGCATGAATCTGACAGCTTAATAATTTTTTCTGCTCCCCCTTTCTCCTTATTTACATTTCATTCCCTTTTTGTTTGGTTGGTACTTGTATATTTCTATATTTGGATGATTATTTTAGGCATGTTTTGGATGTGTGTTTGCTTATGTGTGTTTGGACAGAAGTTTGAGGTGAATTTGCAGTAATAACTGGATGTCATGGTGATTTGGATCTACTTGCCTCTTCAAGGTCCTGTTTAACCTTTTCATTTGCTTGATGTCTTTGTCCTGCTTTTTCTTCTCTTCCTCATCCGGCTTCTTTTTCTCTTGATTTCTGTCATCACTTCACTCTTCTCTGTCTTTATGCTCTTCTTTACCTGGCTTATCATTTCCTTCTTTTGTAATCTCTTCATCCCTCCTCTCTTTGCCTTTTGTTCTCATCATCCACACTTGCAGGTTCCTGACCAAGCGAGAGCAGAAGCTGATGCAGCGGCGTCACCATGCTGAAGAGCTCTTGCAGTGGAAACAGCGTCTGGACCAGGAGGAGGCAGAAGTCCGTAGAATTGAGAAAAAGGCTTTGGCTGCATGGGACCGGGAAACACATTTGGAGAAGAGTCTGTTAGATGGCCAAGAAAAGAATATCTCAGAAATAAGCATGCACCCCAGTCACCATCTAAGCTCAGGGCCCAAAACTGACAGTGAGAAAGGTAAGACCACAGAAAAGAGTTGGTATACTTTATCCCCCCTACTGGGATCATCTTAATCTTCCATTCCTGTAAAATGAACCCATTCAAACACGTCAGAGATGCATTAAAGAAGGTACAGAATGGTAGCTCACTCCAATCTCTCGATGTTCACTTGTCAATAGAAAGAGGAACTAGTAGCATTGCACAAATTCTGGGTAGCAATCAGTAAGTGGGTGCATGTAAATGGTTACTTTCTAGTCTCTTAGCACAGAGGAAGGCATAAACGGAGAGCTTTGAGCATATGAGAACTAAGGTGTCATTGCTACTGCATTTTTCTGAGAAATGATTCAGAAACTGAAGGCCTTATTGTTGCTTGTGTACTTTAGAAAAGCTAACTTCTTCAAAATACTTAATGTCTTCCTTATTTTTCTCCTCCCTTTTATATTTAGAGGTTGCCCTCACCACCAACAAATCTTGTTGTTTTTTTGTTATTAAATAAAGTTACAAAAATTCAAACCTGTAATTGTAAAGATGTTATTTATTTTGTGCAACTCATGATACCTCACGGATTAGTTGCAAAAACTTAAAACTGCTTATGCTTTCTCATAGGTGCAAAAGTTGTAACACGACAAATCTGAATTTATTTGTCTTTTTTAATGAAGTAATGTACCACAGTTTTATTATCACACAATGCTAGAATGAGTAACGAGCACAGTATCGATGTGTAGAAGTAAAAATAATTGCATGTTTGTTTGATTTTTTTCAGAGCTTGTTAGTGAGGGTGATTGTTCTTCAGTCACGCCAGAGTCCAGTATACACGCAGAAGGACTGGACTCTAAGCAATTAGGAAGTCCCACCTCAGCGCGACCCGCTTCAGTTTCTGAAACACCTTTGGCTTCAGTCCCGAGCAGCCCTGCAAACTACACCCTGGATTTTACTTCAGTGTCACAACCAACTAGCAGAAAAGTATGCAGGACTTTTCTTCCTTTTTATAATTCATTAATTACTTATATCTTGTTTTGTTTGTTTGTTTATTTTTTAAACTTACAACATATTTACTTTCCTCATAAATTAACTTACCGGTACTGGTATACAAGTAATATAGAGTACCTTATTTCAAGTGTTACAATTGTAAAAGCACAACCATATTTGTTATATTACATATACTCACTTGTGTGTGAGTCATCAATAAAGAATATATATAAGTACGCCATATTAGATATTTTAGAGAGGAATGTGTTGGGCATAGCACTTTGTTTGTTCTTTTTTCTTTTACCTGCAGCAAGCAACCTTGGGTGATTTTAAGCATTAGTAGTTTGTGCATATAAAAAATTAATGTATTCCTCCCCCTGATCAATCCCTCTAACCATGCTATTATGTCTTAAAGTAATAATAGTCTCTCCTCCCATAATTCCTTTTCCTTTCTGGTCTGTCTAGTCTTCTCCTCTCAAAGACAGCATCAGCTCTGTGGCCTCTCCTTCAAATGGCAGCAGTAAAACCAAGATACAGCTCTGGTCCACCTCCTGGGCAACACATGAGGTTTTCGTTGAACCTTCTGACCCTCCCAAGGCCGTACCGTCTGGTGAGTTACCCCTACACACCCACACAAATCTTTTGCAATGTAAAAATTGTTGAAAGTAGTCCTTGGTGTACAAAATGGAAAGGTGAAGCAAGGAGTTAAGATAATGCAGCTATACTGCTGGCATTGTGTAGTCAGGCATAATGTGCATAAGGCTGCCAGAAGCACATTATGCAAGCACTTTACAGATGCCTAACCTGCTTAGCTGTGTGATAAAAGAAGTGGACAATTTTTTATTTTATTTAGTAATTTTGCAAGTGAAAACAGTTTTGCTATCCCAGTTTTGGAGCTGCATGTGTCATTTCAGGTCACATTTAAAACCCTTGAGCTTTGTAATACTCTTTGTTCATTGTGTTTATGAAAATGAACTTTACACTTTCCTGTAAAGAAAATGTACAGTAGAAATATGTTTGAATGGGGTAAATGAAGGATTATCTGTTGCTAAACATACGACTGGCAATGGTTTAACATTCTAGCTGATTTGTCACCTAAATTTGCTTCCAGAAACAACGTCAGACCAAAGTGACATCGAGACTCGTATTAAGGCCCTGAGAGAAGAGCTCAGGAAACGAAAGTTTATGGCTACTCAACTGAAAAAAGAGCAGAAAAAGCGTCAAAAGGAACGTCTGAAGGCACAGGAGGCAAGCCTATTGAAACAACTGGAGGTAAATCGTACCACCTTTGAAACATTGATTGAATATTCAAACTAAATTGGAGCTTACAAAAAGTTTATTTTGTTTGACTCTTTCTTCTTTGTTAATTAATTTATGTTCTGCATTAGCAGATTGACATAATCAGATCTTCATTTACTAGTCATCCATTGTCTGTTTCTGTTTTAGAACTATAACAACTTTATTGAGAAAACTAAAGCAGAACTGAACAAGGAGCCAGAATCGATACCTGATACCAACTCGCAGATCACAGATTCCAGATCCATTTTAGAGCAGTCATCTGTTAAAGCATCTCCACACAGGTACAGAAACTACCATGAACTGATAGTCTCAATACCTGAAACAATATGATGTATTTAAAATGTACAATGATCATTTAAAAGCAAATCCTCCCTTTTCAGGTCTGATAATAGTGCAAGCTCTTACTCTGAAAGGGCCCTCATTGATGCACCATTAAATCAAAGTAAGTGGTCAATGCCCTTTTGTCAGTGATTTTCAGTACTGTCAAAAATATGCTTTAATAATGTGACTATTCTTTTTATTATAGCAGGTGCCTGTCCTCAGCAAGATCACAGCATTTCTACCTCTGTGCCTAAAGACTTACCTGATAAAGAGCCTTTCACTTCTACACGGTCTGGTGAACCACAGTCTGCAACCCCAGAACTAAGAAGCCACCAATCATCAGAGAGTCCTCTAAGGTCTTCACCCATAGCAGTGTCTGGGGATGTCGAAGTTGCTTCTCATAGTAGATATAATGTTCAAGAGGAACTTGAAGTAAGCTCCACATTTGAGAATGAACATTCTCAACATCTTCTGATACTTAAGAAGCCTGAGCCACTTGATTCCCAGGAGAGATTGTCCACATCTGAACATTTCCCCTCTGTTGTGGAGCAAGAACACCAGCATTCTTCATCTGTTAGTCTCGAAGAGGAGAAACAAGTGAAATCAAGTAAAATATCTGAAGTGCATGAAAATGATGTGTCAAATATTGCCACCTCTGGTCAACCTCATTCAGCTGCAGGGAACTTGGAAACTTCACCACTTCCAAGTTTCCAAGCTTCTTCATCCAATAACCGTCCCTATTCCTCTGACCTAGCCACAGTTTCTTCAAATAAAGAAGCACCTACAAAGGGTGAGGAGACTTCTCCTGTAATAGACGGGTATCATGATGACTTTGAGTCAACAGATTCTTTACCTGCTTCACCAAGAGAAGAGCATCATAGCTCTAAATCCATTTGCCCTTCTGAAGCAAAGACTTCAAAAAGGGACTTGTATAACAGAACCCCCACATCTGGTAGCCAAGATGAAGTGGTAGAGGAGGAAATGGCTGAAGAAATAAGCAAACATTCTGATGTGAGTGAACATCAATTTGGAAGAGTACTTGATCTCTGTCAGGAAAAGGAAGATTTAAAACACGACAAAAGCATTAGGTCCAACCAAACATCACCCCTCTCCCCTCTGCAGGCCCCTTCATCTCCTGTTGTAGATGAAATGCCAAGTTTTAACATCGGAGATCGAGTTCTTGTTGGTGGGGTTCAGCCTGGCACGCTGAGATTTAAAGGGCCAACCAGTTTTGCCAACGGCTTCTGGGCAGGTCTGGAGTTAGACAAGTCTGAGGGGAGTAACAATGGCACTTATGATGGCGTGGTGTACTTTGAGTGCAAGGACCGCCACGGCATCTTCGCTCCTCCAGACAAAATTTCACACCTCCCAGACAAGTTTGAGCTCTACACAGATACCACAGAGGATGAAGACTCGTTCTTTGATGACCTGTCTGATAAAGGTGGGAACAATAAACACACAAAAAGTGAAGACTGTTCACAAAAACAAGGAAATAAGCAAAACAAAAATGAACAATTTTCTCATAAAGATACTGGATCTGGAGAGAAGATGGTGGATGAGGAGAACCAGATTCCACCTAAGACCAGATCCTATCTTAATTCACTGCATCACAAAGAATTCGGGCACTCAGTTTCTAATGGCAACACTGGGAACATCATTTTGGATTGTGAAGACATTTCACCTGCTTTCTTCACCTCTGACACAGATGAAATGGAGCTGAAGCAGGCTAACAAGGGGGCAGCAACCATCATTGAGACAGAGGACATAAATTGTCAACAGCACTTTACTCCTGCTGAGCTTACCACTGTTATCGAGAATAACAGACAGGACAGAGATTTGTTGGATACATGTTCAGACAAGTTTCTCAACACTTTTGTGAAAGACACTGTTAAACAGCTTGCTAAAATAAAAAAGGTAAAAGAAGAGAAAATTAGAGCTGCCAACCAAATTAATGGATGGATGTTGAATATCCACGAAGAAGAAACATGGATCTCTTCAGTGGAACAAAAAGATGATCTACCCTTCTTTCTACAAGCTGGAAAAGAGGAGCTGTCCTCTCCAAAACTGTGTAACCAGTCGGTGAGTGTATCTGATTTTTTTTTATTTAATTTATTTTAAAAATAGTGTTTGCAGGGATTTTAGTCACATTGGGCCTCCCTGTTTCTGGTGATTATCACTACCAATACTTTGTGAAAATATAGATGATATGTTAAGTAATGATTGGCTGAACTGTAGTGTGTCAAGGAAGTGCTAACTTAAAAATGTCCTGCACTGACAAACACAACATGTTTATTTGACCTGGAGCTTTCTGTGATGTGCACAGCCAAAGTCCAATCTTTTGTTGACAGACCATTGACTTTAGTGGTCTTCCTTTTTTAAACTGTACTAAAAAAGGCAACGTATAAAAACTCAAATGCAAGATAAAGATATATGTAATTAGACTTTTAAGTAGCGCCGCCATGTTGCAAAGGAATAGATATTTGTAGATGTTATCAAAAATGGAAGAAAGTTATGAAAAATGCCTTTTTAAAACATTTTTTGTTTCTCTTCCCACAACAGGAGAGTCCAGTGTTTGGAGCTAGTGGTCAAGAAGAGCTTGCCAAGCGACTGGCTGAGTTGGAACTGAGCCGTGAGCTCTTGGATGAGCTAGGTGATGATCAGGACTGGTTTGATGAAGACTTTGGCCTGAGCTCCCGTAGAGAACAACAGAGACTCAAACAAAAAGAAGAAGAGGCAAAACTGGGTGGGGAAGCTGAGAGGTCTGCCTCATCAGCCAGACCACCAATGGGGGGGGTGATTTCCTCCTTAGTTGGGGAACCGCAGGTAAAAATTCCTCCTAGACCTGAGCTACCGCTACCTTTGCCTCCAAAACTACCTGAGCAACCTGCCATGGTCGTACCCCACTCAGCCACAGATGTGGAGAAAATGGTCCATGCTGCCACAAAGGAGATCTGGGAAACATGTGACCTGGGGAAGGAGGGAGCTCTGATGTTTACACAACTGCCAAACCCTACACCTTCACTAGAGTACATTGGTAAAGAGTTCAGCAGCCAGGACCAGGAGGGTCTCTCCATCCGCAGTTACAGAAAGGTAATGCAGCCTGCAACATTAAAATGAACAAAAGCTTTTCATTTGCATTTATTAAAAATCTTTTATTTTTACATGTGTATGTAGAAAACCTTGTTTTTTGTTTTAGTTTTTTTGCTGCTATTATTGACTGCTTTGTTGTCACAATTGTGTGGCTACTTCATTGTCAATGTCATGCTGCATCCACACTTCAGATTGTTTAGTTTTCCAGCTGCTTCAAGTTGGTATAAATGACTGAGTTATAAAAGCAAAACTAAAGAGGAAAAACATGGATGCTCTGCTCGTGCAGTTACATTAGCAGCATTTAGTTATCATGGGGTAGCTAAAAAACAATGATCAAGATAGTAAGGTGGGAAAATATTAAGAAGTCTGATACATTCAGAAATAATTAGTACTGCTGTGCTGGTATCTCAAAGGAAGCAGGTAAACAAAAAAAAAAATGAAAATATAAGGTCTCGCTTTGAACTTTATTTAGCCTGTGGTTTATGTGATGGAAATGAATGACACAGATTATTAGAAACTCTGAAAGATTTAAAATCCTGGAAAACTTTCCCACTGTTGTCACACAGATTTGACCACCTTTAATAAATGTCTGGAAACTTCCACTGGTCCAGAGATGGTATCTCAGTTCTGTTTTTAAGAAAGAAGAACCTTTACCTTGGTACTGTTGGATATTCTCATGGTCCTAAAACTTTTAGGCTTGGGGTGTTTTAGTTTGTGAAGTTATTTGCTTTGAATGAAAATATTGTAGCTGTTACGTAATAAATATTGGTAATATGATGCAGAGAAGCCTGATCCAGATGCCTTCAGTTTTTAGCCAAGATTATATTAATATTAAAGCATTTTTATGTTGTCATTTTCTTTCTGTAGGCTGTGTATGACCTGACATGGGAAATACTCCAGGAAATCTATGCCGAAGATCCCAATACTGATCAACCTCAGTGGGTCAAACCACGTCGAGTCAAGTCCTCCTTAATTTACAAAATCAAGATGTCTGGAGACATTAACAAAATCCAGGTATAACTCTGCAGGACAATCACCAGCAGCAGAGATAAAAAAAAAACAACTCAATTATTTAGCAAACATATACTTTCTCTCCAAACAAAAGTTCAGCCATCACATCAGAGACTGTTGTCTTTTTTTTTGCCTCCTTTTTATGTCTATTTGCAGACAGATATGGAAGAGTCAAATCTAATTAATTGGTCTAATCTAATTGCTATTTAAACATATATTAAAGTCATGCTAAATGTAATTTCAGTTGATTAAACACAGTTTATTAGTGTGTATTCTAATTTGACAAATCCATTTGGTTCATATACATTTGGTTGAGAGCAGCTTCTGATGATCATGTTTGTATTCAGAATATAATGATGGTGCTTTGTTTCTTTCTGCTTAAAGCAAACAAAGCTTGAATTTCACCATGTTGTTTTCTTTGGTTATCAGTAATCATTGTTCTGCTCTTTCTTTTTTTCTTTAATGTATGTTTTACCAGGAATATGTCACAGCAGAAGTACTGAAACTTTATGGTCTGACACAAGATCAGAACCAGAAGACAGACTGGCAGAAAATGCTCAAGTTTGGCAGGAAGAAACGGGACAGAGTGGATCATATTCTGGTAGGCCTAAAATTAAATGCTTGGTTTTATTTTTGTTTTTTTTACTTTAAAAAGCTGCTGTTTAGTCACATTTTGTCAGCATAAAGCATGCAGTGTGCTGTCTCATACAAACAATTTGTATGATATTTAACATATTTTCATACAGTTTTGACAATTTTTTAAAAAGTCTTTTTTTTTTAAATAATAAAAAAAAGAAAACATAATGGAATAGAACTTTACTGTCATTGAGCCAGAGCCAGCGTCATTTCAGTACAGTCCATCCAAGATTACACAAACATAATAGACAGTACAGGATCAGGATGACTGAGGCGCAGCCATGTAAGACGTGCCTTTGTAGCAGATTGTGGAGGAAAGTAGACACCTTTGGTGAAGTTAGGAGGGAAAAAAGGAGACATTACTACTCTACACCAAGGGGGCGCAGTTTTGTCCAAACACCTCAATGCAAAAAAGCACAAACATATTTTCATAGTCACAACATAAAAACACGTGAGGGAGAGGGGCATAGGGTCTCCCAATGCAATGTGGGGAGGATGCTGCGACAACTAGCACATCCAATAAACCCAGTTGCCTGCAAGTGGCAGGAGGGAGGGAAGGGTGTGAGTCAAAAGAGGGGTGTGTCTGTAATGTGTCCATGTGCACGTGTGTGCGTAGTGAGGTGTATGAGACTGTGAAGTATCTCTTATCTGCTTTTTCTTTTATTGTTTAGTTGTTTACTGTAAACATAAACAATTTTTTAAGTTTTTAAGAATGTACTTGAACTACACCATAATTCTTTACTGGTTTATTGAAAGTAGAAAATTATCCAGCTGAAAACATCCCGCCCTCCCAAAAGTAATACACACAACGTTACTTAAGTTGGCTACTTAAAGTTACTTAAATTACTTAAACCTGACAAAACAAAGCAGTACATATTTCCTACTTGGCATCATTTCCTTCAGAAAGCCTTAACTATTGGATGCACACTATTAAAAAATAAAAATTTCTTGTGGCAGGAAAATCAACATTTATCCGATTTATTTTTTTTGACAAAAAATTATTTATTTTTTTACTTTAATTATCATCTTTAAATAATTGCAATTGCAATAATGCAAAATTAACAAGGGACAAGCAGTTTATGTAACTCGGCCTGTTTTTCTCTCAGGTTCATGAACTCCATGAAGAGGAAGCTCAATGGGTAAACTATGATGAGGATGAACTGTTTGTCAAGATGCAGCTGGCAGACAGCATCTTTGATGCTTTGGTGAAAGACACCGTGAATGTGTTCTCACTTATTTCTGACAAGAGAGCCAATAGAGACACCCCCTCCTGATGTCTTCAACTTTGAAATCCTATTTCTTCCTAAATCCCTGTTTTTGTTCATCACATTAAACTCAAACAACATGATACCCGCCTCCAGCTCGTGTGCCAACAGCAACCCGCGGACACCTTCAGCCCCTCTATCAACGACATATAATTTCTGTGACACTTGCTGAATTTGCTTCAGTGAACTGCAGTGATGATTACATCTATTCAACACACAAAACACCTCTAAAACAGGCCAGCCGTGCTATACCTCAGTCTCCTGCACTGGTCTTTTTGTAAGTACCAGTTGGAGAATGAGTGGGTTGAGGGGCTGCACAGTGCTTTTTGTAAACATGGGAAAGTCTTTGAATGCTGCTTAACTTTGTTGCTCTACATGGAACAGCAGGGGATCATTGAATTTAGTCTTGATTTAAAAGAGATATTCAGAGTATCAAAACTTGTAACAGAGGAGTAGATGATGAGTGTACAGAGCAGCCTGGACGTCTAGCTTAAAGGAAATGTTTAAATTACAACGCATGAGGCCAGCTGACCTTCACATTACAGGAAGATGTACATCGTTGGTGAATTATCTTAACATTTTTAGGACTATGCTAAATGAAAATGTAAAACTCCATTGTCTTTAATCAGATGTAGCCAGGCTGTACTGTATGGGATTCATGAAATATGGGGGAAAAAAGAGCCCTTAATTATTTATAATGTGAAAAGTTTGATTAGAGGAGAAAAGAACATTAAGAATTGTAAATTATCTTGTTAACATTTTGTAAAGAAAACCTTAATATTGAAAAAGCACAATTAGAAATGTGAATGTTATGATGGCAATACAATATGTCAGGAGAGAGAGGACGTGGGGGGATTGGTTTTATTATTTAATTTGTAGTGTTAATAATTAACTGAAACTGTTTGACTAACTGTGTGACCTGCAGGTACAATTGTCCTGTTGGTCAGTGCAATCAATGTGTCCCACTTCCATACTGTATGTGAATATTGTAGAGCTGTGTCAGCGCCGGAAGAATGAAAACAATCTTCACTTTTATTTTTGTGCTAATACGAAGTAGCGTGTCACTACATGTTATTTACATCGATTAGATCTGCATTGTTCAGTAAAGTCACCATCATAATCACACTCTAATCTACCAAAGTTTATTTGGCTTTGTTTTAGTTTTTTCAGTTCAGAACTAGATGATTTTTTTGGTGTATAAAGCAGTATGGGATTAAAGTGGGACATGTAAGACTGGCAGAAGGCTTGAGTTTTTCTAATCAGATTATGGGATAGTACCGAAATGCTGGATTTGAGCCTTATTTATCCGAAAGTATCTTTGCTTTATCTTACCAGAGAAACCACCTGTAGCTGTCTCATTACTTTATATTTTGGTAAAGATATAAAACATTTTACTCCTAAACCAGCTGGTTGTGAAGCAGTTTGGTAACATCTTGATCATCATTCAGAAAGTTGAAACAAATCTTCTGAAACATCCTCTTAGTGTCTCCCCGTGTTCCATTTAAGTGCCTCTTTAAGTTGTCACAGATGTGTAGCTGTTTTTGTTGGTGTATCAACATGTTTCATACCTTTATTTTTTCTCGGGCCGCTTTGAACTGCTTGTATCTTACCATTTTCCCCCCATGTGACTTCTTCCATCTTACAGTTTACCAGTTCTTCAGTTTCTGCCTTATCACTCTTTCTGTATGAAAACAGAGTATAAGAGGATGCTTTTCAAATGTTTTCTCTTCATCTAAACATCACTGGCTTTACATCAGACCACACATGCAGTCATTGCATTTAAACCTGTCAGTTTCTGGAGAAGCAGGTAAAGCAACCACTTTGTGGGCGCTCTGCATGGAGCAGCTCTAACAGGCTGCACAGTGGGAATTACTGAGTGGATGTGGGTTAGCATGTAGAATATTATCCAAGGGCTTATATGGATGGCAGTGCTTTCAGCTTCACTGCTGCTTTGATCCAACAAAACCTTTCACAGTAAATGTGACATGTATGATGAAGCTTAGAGCTTAAGTGACCTTAACCTGAGTCCTTTTCTACTGTCACTGTTGCTGAGGTGTCTGTTCAAACTGTACATTTTATAAGACCAAAACCATTTGATACCAACATCTCCATGCTGTATGACTTTATGCCTTGCCTAAAGGCATATGTAACTGTAGTAGCGACATGATTAGTACCTTTAGAAATCATTTCTGCAAAGCTTTATTGCAAACCCTGTGACTTTTTCCCTTTTAAACAGATTGTATATGGAACAGAGTTAAGTTCCACTCTTCAACTATGCAATAGAAAGTCATATAAATTGTTTTCTGTTTTTTTGTATGGACCAAACAGCTTCTGACCTCATCTCCTGTCTTTTAGATAAAGTAAATCTAGTTGTAGCTTCAAGCTGTTTGGTAAAGGCTGGGTTTGCTCCTGTATGCTGGTCGAAAGTCAGTTTTCTAAGCAAGAACTTGGAGCAGTTTAACTTTAAATGAAATGCTTGGTTTAAGAGAAATGTTAAAGCGTAGGCACAAAATATTTATCAGAGTAACCCTGTCCGAGTAGGCTTCCCTTCTCACCTTTTGAAATGTTTATGAATATTTATAATAATGTTCTGTGAGTGTGCCTTCAGTACACTGACTTGTACAATTCTTCTGGGTGTAAATATACTTTGTCCAATTTGACTCACTGCTACTGTAACCTGGATGATTGTTGTAAAATAAACACTGTTTACTTTGCAAATATGTACATAGTATATATTTGTTAACTAAATGAAAATTTGAAACTGTAAATAAAGCTTTGTTTCTGAAAGAATGTTGTGATGTTGTAATGTGGGGTGTTGTGTATGCAGAGGGTGTTTCCACAAGTTGTTTTCTGTGCTGACGGCAAAGCAAGAAGTTATTCCATAATGTTTACCAACATAATTAAACTCGGATGTTGTGGTGCATCTACTGGTTTCTGTAAACGCTTAGATTACATGTTTTGAATGTGGTCATGTTGCAATGCATGAAGTCGCTTTTAAGGCCCTCGGAGTCTGAACATTTACCGTAATGGTGATACTGGGAGAATCCTGAGCTCATTCAGAGTAATTCATTTATGTTTGTGGGCTGTGAAATAAATGTAGTTTAGAAAAAAAAAGCATATTATGATTTAACTTGTCTGTAATTTTCTTGTCATTCCAAACTGTTGTGTGTTTTGCTGATTTGTGTTGTCATGCACTTTAACGTGTCCTATGCTAGCTGAAGCCTGTTGAGTCTGACATGTAGCTCTTGGCTTTATTATAGTTTAGAAGTTATTCTCTAAGTGGTCTGACCCTGACATGAAATTGCTAGAACTTCCAACTTGATAGGAGATTGGTGGCGATCTTGAATGTTTTCCGGGGTGAATAATCTTTCTCACTTTAGAATAACAGACTCCACATTGTTTTTGTAATCCTTCCCAGATTAATGGGAAGCTACTGTTGCCTGAACTATTGATGGAACTTAAAAGCGAGCTGTTCATTCAAGAGCTGACTACTTCAGAGCCATTCAAAAGACTGGCTCTGTTGTGTTGTTTTTTTGTTTTGTGTGTGTGTGTGTGCGTATGTGTGTGTTTTTAAATTAATGCTAATGTTTTAAGTGATAAGTGATTCATTACAATTTAAATCACATTAAATATGTATGGTTTAGTTAATTATTTGTTAATCCAGACTTATTTCTTTGCTAATACTACACTTTGTTAATATTACATGTTTCCATCTTTTTCTTTGAAAAAGTATTTCCAAATCATACTTTGTTTTTGTTTACTTGTTTGGTTTTCATTGCCTGGTTTGTGGTTTCCCCTCTCCACTAAACAAGAACACAATGTGCTACAAAAGACCAAAATACAAAGCAAAAATTAAAAACACCCCTCAACAAAAAACAAAAACAAAACTCTCCAGAAGGAAACAAGATCCAATCTTTCACAATGAAGAAATATTCTATTTTTCCTGAACGCCATATAACTCATTTCTGAAGTCTTTCCACATTAAATTAATTTCAATGTCTACATAAGCAGCTCGAGAGTCAGTTTTTATCACACTGCTTATGCATTTTAGGAGTTTTTTCTTCATAAATTGTATTTGTTGTTTTATTATGTTATAATGAATTTCACTGTCTTGTTTATTTCACCTGACTGAGCTCCATAACTCAGAGAAGACGTTTAAAACGGTCAAAACTTCTGAAAAAAGTACTAAAATAGCTATTTGACCATTTCTTAATGTATTTCAGACCTTAAGTCTGCTTCTCAAACCATGAATGAATTTATAGCCGACTCAAAGTGTTATAAATCTAATACATTGGGCTACTTGTCATTGCCAATGGTTATTTCCTGTCAGACCGCTCGCGCACACACATGACATCGCTGTTATTTAATGGTTTAATTTAATGTCCACACACTTTCACATCAAGAGACGTCATCTTAGACTAATGATAGCGGAGAGCCGCTACACTTATTTTTCCCTTTTCGGCTGGCAAAGCGGCGCTTGCTCGTCGGTGTGGGAGGACCCACAAAGCCCGGTGGAAAAAAGCAGGAGGGGGAGAAAAAGTTGTGTCAACTTTTTGACAGCGGAGTTGAAAGTGTCGGCGCAAAGAGCGACTGTTAGCGGCAGCTCGGAGCGGGAAGATGGCGCGGCGCTGCGGCCGTGCCACGTCTCGGTTTACTGAGGTTCAGCAGAAATATGGTGAACAGAAAACAGCTACGAGTGTTTGGTTGTGTTTGTGTCTTCTTTTTGTTTCCTGTGCCGAGGCCGGACTGTACTCCGCTTCTGACCAGATCGTGTTGTTGGCTCCGAAAAACGTGGAGTTGGTTTTGGTGAACTCAACAGCTGCCGCGGTTGTGGAGTTTTACGCGTCGTGGTGCGGACACTGTGTCTCCTTTTCCCCAATTTACAAAAGACTGGCCAGTGATATTAAAGGTTGGTATAGACCCACCAAGAGTCACGTAGCGGCTGCTGCTTACTCTGACGTGGGATGGGCTCAATCAATACTTAAGAAAATATTGATCTAACTATAAATTAAGTTAACTTCCGTATGTTTTTTTCTGTGTGTGAACTTCTGCAAATTCCCAGCTATGAAATACTAACTGTTCATGTGCACTTTATGCTTTGTTTCCTTTCTAACTTGTGTAATATTTCCAAATTGTTCTTCACTTTCAGATAGAAATGCATTAGTTTGTATAACACATATTAATAATATGCATTCATAAGTGAGAATGTCTTCTGACCTGACTAACAGGAGAAAGAGCAAGCTGTGCTTCTATCTGTTAAATAGAGCATGTGATTTAATAAAACCGGGTTTTTTCTGCTCAGATCTGCAGCTCACCATTGTGTCTTTTAACTGAGGGTTATTTTCTGTGGCCCGTGGCGAAAGAAATATCTCAGCTCAATGCAAATCAATATAATTAGGATGACAGTCACAGGCAAAAATGTAGATGGTCACAGAGAGTCCAGCAGAGTGGCTGGGTATTTCAGCTCTGTGTGTCAGATACATTCAGTGTGGTAACTCATAACTTGGCATACTATACAATCTGGGAGGATAATTTGATAAAACCTCAGTAGAAACTAAGAATACAAGTGAATATTGATCATTTATCTAAGTCTAATACTTCATTTCACATTTGAATGGAAGAAACGACGTGAGAAAATAAAGATGTATTTCCTGACTCCACTCAGTGATCATTTCTCTAAAAAAAACATAGTTCACTCCAGTGTCAACACAGATGTTGCAAAGATAACCTTAGCCCTAGTCTAGTGTCAGCAATCTGCACAGGACACTGTGGTTGGTACACTAAATATTTACTGTGGCTCTTTGTTTGTCTCTTGTTCAGAGTGGAAGCCTGCTGTGTATCTAGCAGCTGTAGACTGTGCTTCAGAGGACAACAGGCAGATATGCATTGACTACTCAATCAGAGGATACCCAACTATAAAGGTATGTTAACTATCTGTGCAGGCTCTTATACTGTACTCTGTTTCATCTATGGTGGCAGGTGTTTGGGAACTATTTTACTTAGAAAAGCTGAGAATGTGTTACTGGGAACAGGCTCAAGTATAGAAAGATTTAGGGGTGGGGGCGAAGAAGATCCACAGCAACTACAAAGAACTCAAAACAACTTAAAATAAGCACAAAACCGATTTCTGTATAAGATGCAGAGTAACTACAAAGAGAAGTAAATTTACTACCAGGACAGAATATGACTGAAAGGCGGCTGAGACACAAAAGAAAGATAAGAGGTGCCTGCAAAGAGATGCAAATTATCCACATAAATGCACAACATGAGAGAAGATGAAAAGCAAATTCAAATAGATAAAAAAACGTTTTATTTTAACAATTAAAAAGAGACACGTTAATTTAAAAGTAAGATGTTTATTGCTGAGAAAGAGAAGATAACTCAAAGAACACAGAGGAGACTTAGTCTGTGCTAATAAATGTAAAATACCTATTTCTATATGCAAAATAATGACAGGAAAGAAATTAAAATTAAAGAGACAAAATGACAACAGAATTGTCACTAGATAACTCATAGTGCATGTAACACTGGCAAATGCAACACAAAATGAAAGTGAGGTTTAACACAGAGTTATGTCAAAAGACTCAACTACAAATAAATGCCAAACATTCATCCATATATACAAAATGCAGATAGAAACTACTGAAAACATTCAGAACAGCTAAAGTTAGAAAAAAACACCTCAAAGACAGAAAAGTACACAAACAAACAAAAAGGTGTTGAATGTAGAAAAAGATGAAAAGTGGTCTCTATTAGGTGTTTTGGTCTAATAAAATAATGATAGCTGTCTTTAACTTAGACTGATAACCAAATAATTATCACATAACTTTAATTTAAAACAGCATTAAAACACAGTAAAGAAAAAAAAGCTACAACCACACTTTCATTAATAGCCTGCACAAATGTGTACAGCAGGGATGGCAACTCTGGTCCTCGATGGCCTCAGTCCTGCAAGTGTTAAGAGTTTCTTCAGTTCAGATTCCCATTCAGTTTAATCCAACTTAGGGTCACGGGGGGGCAGGAGACCATCCCATTTATTAGCAGAAGAGAGGCGGGGTACACCCTGGACAGGTCTCCGGTCCATCTCACGGCACTTATGTTTTGACTTTCCAAAATAGGAAGAACTGTATTTCACATTTTTAAATGGATCTAGAAAATGTATGCACCCTGAGCTATTGTTGTTATTTACATCAAATACCATATTTATGTTAGCACTACTGTGAAAATGTGGCATATTTTCTCTTGTCTCTTATGGCACTATGAAGTTCACTCATGCATAAGATACTGTGGTTCAGTGGAGCTGAGTTAACTTTTGCATAGGCAGCAGCAACACTGCAGCAACATTCCTACTTCAAGCCTCTGTATTTGTATTTGCAACATATCTGACGTGTCGGCAGCAGTGTGTCTTAAAGCGCTGCTCTCAGCCATCCAGTGAAGACCAGTGGAACAAAGAGCTCCTTCTGTTTGAACTCACAATGGAGCTTTAACATCTGCGACTCATTTTAAACAGGAGGGATTTGGAGGTCAAGGCGGGTAGAGTGGAAAGCCACCTCCATGCAACCCTCTAACGTTACACTTCATTTTGGTTTGGTTACATTAGTGCAGTTTAGTCTCATCTTACTGGTCTGTTTTTATTTAAAACAAAAAGATGTTTTGTTTTCATTTTATAGTTCTTCCATGCCTACTCCAAACCTGATTCTCCAGGAGTGGCTTTTAAAGGTATTGGGACACACGCTAATGCAATTCCACACATACTGTCATATACTGGAAGTATGCATACAACTTATTAGGCTTGTTGTCAAACTGCTAATGAGCCTTTGTCTAAACGAGAGCAGGTCCAGCAAGTAGCCATATCCACTAAGCGCCGTTCATGTCATACACACCCCATAGAACATTTAATCTTCTAGCCGGAGTACATACAGTAAAGCACAATCCCCTTTGATTTCCAGACTTTCCCCGTGACCTTCGACGTCTCCGGCACAAAATCATAGACAGTTTGGAAGCCCATGATGAGCCCTGGCCCCCAGCATGCCCCCCACTGGAGCCCACCAGGTGAATGCTGATAACCATATGTGAAACACGGCATTACTCAGTCTGCCAGTCTCACCATATACACGTCTACTCCCAAAGCACATTAAATCTGTCTGCAGTCTGTTGTTTTCCTATTTCTGAATAATGTCCAGCTACAGCTAAGCAAGTTTTCCTCTGATGTTGCATCTTTTCTTTTTCATTGAAATATTTACCGTCATTGCAGACAAGGCAACATGAAGAGCAGTGGTATAAAACTGTGTTACTAAATCTTCTATTTAATATTAGAACAGCACAACTTTAAGCTTGTTTGTTTTAAAAGACCTGATTTTACCAGCATATTTCTTCATGGGTTCATGCTACTCTGCTTGCATGTTGCAAAGCACACATGCAGGCACAGGAGCAGATGTAATGATAATCAGCAGGAAGTTCATATTATTTCTGCTCGTGACATTTAAAGGAAAAGTACCACAGATTATGTTTTTCCTCAGGTTGCTATTCATTTTTAGTTTCATGCTTGTAACTCCGTCACTGCCCTTCAGATGCCCTGCAGTCATCTGCAGCTCTTCTGTAGTGATGCAGGATATCCAAGTCAACGTGATAATGTTTTACTCAGTGCTGGCTTCCACCATTTTTCTTTTATAGTACACATTTACATGAAATACTGTTGTCATTTAAAGCTCTATCTGAAGTAGACTACCTCCATAATAGATAAGTTCAAGACTAATGTTATCTGCAGACTTCTTTGTTTGTTTTTTGACTTACTGACTCTAAACTTAACTTATCTGGTCGTTCTGAATCTCTCTCCAGCCAAGCAGAGATTGACGTCTTTTTTGACACCAACCCTGTCCAGAACCTAGCGTTGATCTTTGAAAATGATCGCTCTTACGTGGGCCGGGAGGTAACACCTCATGTTTTATTTCTTTCTGTGTTACATTCATTTTAACATGACCCAGATCTTTTTCTTTAATCTGAATTTTTGTATGTTTGCTTTGTGTGTATCAGGTAACCTTGGACCTGTTGCAGTTTGAGAACATTACTGTGAGGAGGGTCCTGAGTACTGAGAAAGGTCTGGTGACCAAGCTGGGGGTGAAGGAGTTTCCATCCTGTTACCTTTATTATCCTGGGGGCAACTTCACCAGACTCATTGTGTAAGTATTTGAGCATTAACAGTCTGATGTTTGCCTTTCAATTCCTGCAGGTAACTTTCTGCACAATTCCACTTGTCTTATTCCTTTCAAACTGAAGAATGATGAGGATGCATATCGCTTTATTACCTTTAAAGGCTGCAGTATATGTTTGTGGTTTCTCCTGTGATATAATGCAATTGATTCTAGCAATTCAGAAAAAAATGTGATTAGTTTTTACAAAGCCTCAGTGCTTCCTACATAAAGGTCACATGAAAGAACATGTGCAATCACAGTCTTCTTTTGCCTGATTAGATCTCATCTCGGCATGTGTTAGCATGTACTGGGCAAATATCTTTTTATTTACAACCTTAGGAAATTACTGTGTGTCGCTCTTAGGCTGTAGGCTTTTCCAAACTCACTTGTAATTATTCCTGTGTGATCAAGAACACTTTTGCAGTGTAAAGCCCAGAAATGAAAATGGTGGTGCATGTACAGTGCATCATTAACACACACTCCGTCACACACACACACTTCTCGTGTTGCAACCATTACCATCTCAATGAAGCTAAATACAGTTGTGCTCATAAATTTACATAGCCTTACAGAATTTAATATTTTCTGGCCATTTCCAAAGTATGAATGATAACATAAACTCTTCTTTCACTCATGGTTAGTGCTTGGGTGAAGCAATTCTAGTTAAAGAATTCCAGTTCCTCTAAAATCTTGGGCTATCTTGTATGAACTGCTTGCTTGAGATCTCCCCAGAGTGACTCAATGATATTGTGGTCAGGAGACTGAGACTCCAGAACCTTCACTTTATGCTGCTGTAACCAATGACAGTTCCACTTTATACGTCTCATGCACAGCTTCTGGGCTGATGAGGCAAATTTTCCTCCAGTATTTTTGATAACATGCTGCATTCATCTTGCCATCAATTTTAACCAAGTGTCCTGCACCTTTGTAGTTCACACATCCCTAAAACATCAGCAATCCGCCTCCATGTTCCACTCCGCTTCAAATGTAACGTTTATGGCCATAAACTTCCATTTTTGTCTCATCACTCCAAAAAATTTTTGTTCCAGAAGTGTTTATGCTTGTCTCTGTTTGGCATGTTGTCAATGTGGTATTTTTTTTGTAGTATTCAAGTAGTAATGGCTTTTTCTGGCAACTCGACCATGCAGCCCATTTTTCTTCAAATGCCTGCTTATTGTGCACCATGAAACATCCACACGTTTTTCAGAGAATCCTGTATTTCAGCTGAAGGCATCTGTGGGTTTTTCTTTGCACCTCGAACAATTTTCCTGACAGTTGTGGCAGATATCTTTGTTGGTCGACCTGATCGTGGTTTGGTTTCAGCAGAATCTCTCTTTTTCCACTTAATTAGGGTTTGAACACTGCTGATTTTCTTTCTCCTTGGATATCTTCTTCTATCCATTTCCTGTTTTATATAATTCAGTTATCTTTTCCTGCAGATCTTTAGACAATGCTTGTGCTTTCACCGTGACTCAGAATCAGAGTCAGTGCAAGGTTCTGTCAGGAACCCAGAAGCTCACTGAACCTTTTTATGCAACACTGATACAATCAGACAGATCACAGTGTGGATGGTTACCTTTTTAACCATTCAAACCAATTTGTGTTATCAGGCCAAAGTCTTAGAGGTATGTAAACCATTGACCAGGGTCATTTGTACAGTTACAGAACAACTGTCCCTCCATCTCCCAACATCAATAGGTCTGGCTTTGTCATCTTTGTTGGTTTATCTCCAGATGATGGTACACTGACCTAGCAGAGCAGTTATTTTTTGGGCAACTTACATTAACTTGTATTAAATAGATAGATTGTATTAAATAGATGCACAAACAAGATTATAAGTTACTAAGAAAACATGACTGTAAAGAGAAGATGAGTACAACTTGCAAGCTAAGATTTAGTGGTTAAATTGTGTGTAATGTAATTGCTTTAGCATGATGCACTGCATGTGCTGTTGTGAATGGTATTTAATGTATTTATAAACTTAAAGCTGAGAAAGTCATGCCTTTCCGTTTTGAAAATGACTTGACTTATTTATTTGACAGGGACAGTGTGAAATTGCATAATTGCACCAGAGTTAGCCAACAGCTAATTTGCATCTGTAGTTCCTGCCCAGGTACAAAAACAATAAATACAAAATAAGACATTACATAAAAATATATATATATACATTAAAATTAAGATAAAATACACATATAATGGGACTGTAAAATAGGTGTATTATAAAATAATATAAATAACACAATATAACAATGTAATCTTTACAAAGCATTCATATAACGGAGAGGTTGAAGAAGAGTCTCTTCCCCCTGGCTGTCCGCTTGCTCAACTCTGAACACTGAATAAAACAAAAAGCCACTTCCCACTTCCATTTGCACATGTAAATATGTATGCAAATATACACAAGTATGCTGCTATTATTTTATCTTATTTAAAACTCAAGATTTATCCTTTTATTCTATTCTATTTTTATTCTATCTTATAAAAATTTAGCTTGGCTTATTCTTCTATTATTAAAGGATGCAGGTACAGAAAACACATTTCACTGTACAATTATGCTATGTATAACTGTGCATGTGACAAATAAACCTCTTTGACTTTGATATAAATAAAAGTAAAAACCCCTTTTGAGGAAGGAGTGACAATTAAGCCCTAATGATGTGTTCAGCCTTGTGCTGATTTAAGCCAAGATTTGTTTGAACAGTGCAATGTTCTCAGACTATCGGATGTCTGATATCTCTTGGCAGGGAATGTGATCTATGTTCTTACCCTCACCTATGGTCATGAGCTGTGGGCAGTGACCAAAAGAGCAAGCTAGCAAATACAGGCGGACGAAATGAGTTTCCTCACAGTCGGCCGGTGTCTCCCTTAGAGATAGGGGGAGAAGCTCAGCCATTTTTTAGGAGCTCAGACTAGAACCGCTGCTCCTCCACATCAAGAGGAGCCAGATGAGGTGACTCTGGGATCTAACACGGATGCCTCCTGCACTCTTCCCTGATGAGGTGTTCTGGGTACATACCTGCAGGAGGAGACCCAGGAAATGCTGGAGAGATCATATCTCTTCTCTTGGCCTGGGAAAATGAATGACCTTCAGGGTACAGGACACTGAAGTCAGCACTGTTGTTGGACAGCTGTTTAAAAACCAAAGAAACAGAACAGTATAAACACTTATACTGAGGAAGCAAGACATGAGTGAGCTAAATTGAGATCGTAACCATGGCTAAGCACTGACGGGATGTAATGAAGCATTCAGCTGTCCTGAACTGGCTCTTATCGGGAGTGTTTAGAGCAGTTCTGGTACAAACTGGGAAACAAAACCAGTACAGTTGAGCTTTTGTTTCTCCATCCAACATGTTCAGACAATTGTGCCTTGTCACCAGTGGACTTGAAAAAAATCCCACACAAACAGATACTTTGATTTTTGACAGCATCATTAGTTAAATCAAAGGACACCCCCGACTCAGGCTTTCACTCGTCCGAGATGGAGACATAATCAGGCTCTAATTGATTTAATGTTAAAAAACATCCAAATAGTCTCTTTTTGTATCTTGCATACACTGTATCAGGTGCATATTGATATTTTTGCAGTTGCATCCAACATTTCAAGCTTTTTGTAGTAACAATTTCCATCCAGTCTTGTCTGATTTTACACAAATAAGTTTATTCTCCTTCGGTTCTTTTTGTTTCACATGAACAGCCTTGCTTTCTGCTGAAAAGATTTGTCATGTGCTCATTATCTGAACCCTATTCATGAGAATACTTTTAAACATCTGGCCTCTTAATGGGATCAGAGCATCAAAATCACTTCCATTATTCACCATCATAAAGCGGCACTGATAATTTCTCACCCTGCAAATTCATCTGCTGTTTATGCCTCTTTGTTTGGCTGTTTCAATAACTTGGCATGCAAAGAGGACTCCTTTTAGTTGACAAATGCAAAAAGGAAATGATTTATTGCTGATTTATTTATTCACCCTCCATCTCTCCTCTTCCAGCCCCCCTCATCTCCATCACTGTACAGAAGGGAGGTTTTTTAATTTCTTGCATGAAAACAATGCCATTGCTTTTCTGGCTTCACCTGCCAAACAAGCCCCGGGCCGCACACGGCAACAGATGGCCTCCCATCATCACTGAATGTCTGATTGATCCTGTGAGAGCAGAGTGCGCCTGTGTGTGGGTGAGTTTTATGTGTGTCTGTGAGAGAAGGCACATGCGCGGGCGTCTCGCATTCGTCATGCATGTAATGTGTGCTGGTCCCAGGTGAATGCATTGCCTCTCAGCCCACTCTGATGCCTGCCTGCCCGCTGGCCCTGGGGATCACTGGATGAATGGTTTTCTTTCCACATCTGTACACTCCCTCCAGACGCGCAGGTGTAATTGAGTCCCCGGCTGGTGTGAGTGAGCATTGGCCCTGAGTATCCATCCTCCTTATTACCATCCTGTGCGAGTTTTACGATGTTCTCTCGCTCTCTTGTCCGTGATAAGCGGAGAAAGCAAATGAGAGGCGGAAGTGAAGGCTGGAAAGAGAGCACATTAAATATACGAGTTTCCAGTTGCAGGGTTATCACATGGCTAAATGATCCATGATATCGCTCTCTTTCAGTACCGTGCAACTCGAGTGCCATATGCTCAGTTTTTAAAATGACTTCCCGTAAGCGAGGAAAAGATATTGTCCATAAAAATTGCAGCTCATAAACTGTCTTTCATGGAAGTAAAGTGATGAAATAAAAGGTTGAAAGAAAACTGCATTTTATTTAAGGTTTAGAATTAAAATGGGTCTACACTTGGCAGTGCAAATTCAATTACATCTGGCATTGAATATGAACACCTGGGGGCATTGGAGCCTCACCTGTATCAACACGCTTTACGAGGCTACTATCATTTAATTTTTCCCAAGACTTTTGCATGTTTGTGCTTTATAATAAGATACTAAATTATATATAAAGTTATTAACTACCAGGGAACATTTCTCTACAGAATAAGTAACTGTTTCTAATTGCATATTTTCATTGTCATGTGTGACTGCTTTTACTGGAAGGATCCAAAGACTTCCTCCACCACTAAGATAATTTATATACTTAAGTCTCATAAGAGCCAGTCAGTTATTCTTCCTTCCCACAGCAACACAGAGGCACGTACTTTCTACTCTTACGCCCTCCAGAGGCTCCCAGGGGTGGCGCGGTCAGGAAAGCCTCTACTTGTCTCCACAGGACACCTGATCAACAGAACAGAGGAGGGCTGGAAACCATTCAACAAGTATGAACAATACACATTTGGCTCCATCTAGTTGTATGTTGGCACTATTTCTGTTTTTCCTTAACGACTGTGTTGGCTTATGTGCCCAGGTCCAGAGTGTATATGGCAGATCTGGAGTCAGCCCTCCACTATTCCCTGCGTATGGAAGTGTCTTCTTATTCTGTTATACAAGGAGACGCCCTGAATTCCCTCAAGAATTACATCTCTGTTCTGGCAAAGGTAGCACCGTGTCCATACAGCACGCATGTTTACATAAACACGCTAAATAAAAAGCAACAAATTGGAGAAATCATGAAGGCAAAACTTCATGTGAGGTTTCCTGCTGCACTGAAGCTTTTCAGAGGTATTCTGCAAAAAAACAATGTCTTCGATTTTATTTTCTATTATCAGAGTAATTTAAGAGAGAAAACGTTATGTTCAGTCAAAAGCAGTTTGCTTTAAAGTGTTTTTGATGGCTCAATATGTTGAAGCACAGCAAATTCCTGTTTATAGCTGTGCAGTTTCAGCAGGACACCACTAGATGGAGAGTGAGACAGCAAATTAACAGTTGCTACTCGATCTCAGCATTAGGATTTCAGCATTTACTTCCAAGTTCTCCCTACTTGTCACATGCTGTTTTATTTTTCTAGCATCCATTTAAAAATTTAGCCGATTCACCTAATGGGTCAAATTTGCAAATCTTATTGAAAACAAAAGTGGATGCCATTTACCGGGACAGAAGCTCAAAGACTCTCGTGGGTATTGTTGACCCACTTGATGCTGGCTCCCAGGGGGGATTGAAGCGTGGCTACCACCCACTCCCAGCCTGCAGCCTGATTAGTATTAAACCTCATTGGAATACACCAGCAACTAGTCCTCTTCCTCGAGCTCATACTGAAACCCCACTTGTGGTTTCACGTAAATATTCTTTTGGTGAATAAATATGATTCTGGTTCTCCCTTTGAGTTTCTCCTGTCTTCTGCATTTCAGTTCTTACACTTTTTAAACATGTTCAGTATTTAATATTTGTTCAGTTAAGCTTATTTTAGTTGTCCTGCATGTGGTTGCTTTGTGAAGTCTCTTTTTGTTACTTTTCAACCACTTCTTTCATTACAAAGTGTGCCAGTCTGGCTAACATGTGATGATGAGGCCTGACTTTGTAACCCTGTCCGTATTGGCTACGCACCAGGCCGTTTCACTGCTCTGGTCTGCCAGCAATCTTTCTGATTATATCTCACTCTCCAGGGAGGCGTCATGGTAAGCTCGTCTGTGTCAGTGTATGTGTGCATGTAGGAGGGCAGACTGGTGTGTGTGGGTGGGGGACTTGCTGTGGCCTCCCATTAGCTCTGGTTTGTTTAGCAAGTCCCAGTGTTGTTTTTTTTTTGCCCCCTCCTCACCAGAACAGACGAGCCACTGATCAGCAGAGCTTTGTGCAGCTGAAGAGGTTGTCATTGTTTCAGCTGAGCGTGACTTCTGATGGCCCGTATTGACATTTGACTGATGCAAAGAGGCCGCTTGGCTTCAGCCAGGTCTTTGAGAAAATGTCTGTAAAACAGGAAGGGAAACAAAGGGGAAATGTAACTTTAGAAGGTTTGTAATAGTATTTGCTCTACATGCAGTTAGACCCTTTTCGGTTTATCAGCTTTCAAACTTAAATTTTACACTATTTTAGACTCGTCTACAAATAGATTTTACTTAATTTTTCCCATCCTCGGCTGCCACCCGGCTCACACTGCACCTGACCACTACAACGGTGAGACCACAGAAGGGCAGAGCCCATGCATCCTTTCCAGACTAAGCCTGACCGGACCCACTGCTCCACCACATTAAGAGGAGCCAGATGAGGTGGTTTGGGCATCTGGTTAGGATACCTCTTGGACGTCTTACTAGCAAAGTGTTCTGGGCACGTCTTTGTGGGAGGAGACTCTGGAGTACCAAGATTCACTGGAGGGATTATATGTCTCGCTGGCCTTGAAACACCGTTGTTCAGTAAACATTTCAGAAAGACCAGAAAATGTTGACATATTTAAGTAGCTCACTGTTGGAATAGCTGTATTGAAAATGTTAGAAACATAATGCTTAAAAATGTCTGTAAATTGCTCAGAAGGTACAGTGGTTGGCCACCATTCAGAAAATGGATTTGATCTCAAGCTTTCTAAGAAAGTCAGTGTCTTGCCTTGGTCTCATTGAGCAAGATGCACATTGGCCCATGTGTATGTGTTTGTGTCATATTTGTGTGTAGTAATTTTACAAGAGTGCATGCACGTTCGAGGCAGTGTGTGGTTGTGGCTTGTGCTATGAAAGGTTTTGACTGGAAAAGAGCCCTAGAAAAGAAAAAACAAATTCAGTGTAGATTAATATTCTGTCTTCGATTTCTTACACTCGTATTTTGTATTTGAGGATTTATACTATGTAGTAAAGAATGACAGTTTTATGAATTTTTCCTTTATCCGTAATCTTCCCATCTTGTTGTTCTGTATTTATTTATTTTTTGTTTTGACCCGGTCTTAATATTACTAGATTTACTATGTTGTCAGGACGAAGCCGGATTTATGAGTCCTCTACATGTATATGAGGATTTAAAAAGTGGATCTTGGGTGGCATCAGAAGCATTACAGCAAGGTTTAGGGATTACACTTTTATCCCGCTTTTCTTGAAAGAAGCACTTCAGCTCAGAGGCGGGTGGCGAGGGGAGACGTAAAGGCACAGGAGACTAAAACAAAGAATTAAGAGGGGGAGATTAGGTCTGAAAGGCTTCCACCTTCTCACACCATAGACCAAGATGTCATGTTTTCCTGCGTCTGTTGCCAAGATCGCCTTAGCTTGTAATTTTTTTTTCCATTGTAAGTTGCTCTCTCTTTCTCTCTCTCTGTGTGTGTGTGCATGCGTGTGTGTGTGTGTGTGTATAAAGATGAAGCTGCTGTTTTCTGGTTTCCAGTATCTGCAGCACCTGTGTCCCTGCGCCTCCCCCTGTGGACTAGTAAGATTATTACCGCTGCCTTCTACCCCCGGCCCTGACCCGAGTTGCACTGCCCTGGAACAGCCAACAGATGCCTCCCACTCAGGACCCTCATCACAAGAAGCATGTGGTTTCTCAAGTGCTGCTGATACTAATCGGATGAGAGATGACATATTGCCAGGGTGAATGGGATTGTCATGGTCCAACTAGGATGACGGCAGGAGGGGTACAACATTTGTGTCTTGTCTAGTGTCCCTGGGATCTAGAGAAGACGCATATTAACAGCTACATGATATTTCATTTTTAAGTATGGTCATTGAAAAAAAATATTTTCAGCTAAATCTTTTTTTAAATACAAACAGCTACGATGCCTTCTACTCAGATTTTAGACAGTACCACAGCACTGAGACTGCAGACCTAAGCTATTAATGACATGTAGACATATGGATAATTGTTATTTTTTATAGTTTCCCTGGACATCCGTTCTGCATTTAATATGGTTGACCACAACATATTACTAAACTGACTGGAAAATTAGATGGGCCTCTCTGGCTCTGTACTTGATTGGTTCAAAGCATATTTTAGAGAACAGTAAGTACTTTGTGTCAGTAGGTAACTACTGGGTAGACAACATTACATGTGGCGTTTCCCAAGGTTCTATCTTGGGGCAACTTCTGTTTACAGGCTCCCACTGGCACAGGTAATAAAGGCAGATGGCTGTCCTCCCTTAGTTGGATTTTGTGGAGGTTTTCCTTCCTGTTACAAGGAAGTTTTCATTTTCACTGTCACCTCATGCATTCTCAGGATGGGAGATTGGCTTGAAGTCAAGTTTCAATGCAATCTGTTGGTTTTCCTTCATTAGGCTATTTATTGTAAACTGGCTCGAATTGATACCTGTAAATTGCCCATAAATGACATTGTGAAGTGGTACAATACAATTAAAGGTAATTAAAATTAGTTACTAAAGCAATGCAGATAAAAACAGATTTATATCACAATGTCACAGGACAGTTGTTGCATTAAGGATATTAATAACTGGACTAAACTTTTAGTTAAACTGAGGTGATTGTTTTTTGAGCCAAAACAAATGATTTAAGGATACCACAAAGCTTCAATCTATACACCCAAAATTCACCACCAAGGCCAGAAATCTGGGTATTGTCATGGACTCAGACCAAATTTTTGAAAAATGCATCAAGTTGGTCTCCTACCTCCTTAAGAATATATCAAGGGTTAAGAAGAATCTGATGTCACAGCAGGACATTGAAAAGCTAGTCCATGCTTTCATCTTTAGTCTGCTTGATCACTGTAACAGTGTCTTTTCAGATCCTCCTAAAAATCAATTAGACAACAGCATCTAATTCAGGACTCTACAGCTTTAGTCTTTACTAAGAGTATATACCTACCAGACCCCTCCGGTCATCCTGATAAGGTCCTTTTCAGTTCTTGAGAGAACAAACCTGACATGGGAAAACTGCATTCAGCTTCTCCATAACTCACATGCAGACATTAATTTTGGCCGATAAACAACAGAAAGTGTTACACAACGTGCCTTTAATGAACCTGTTGGTTTGAGCTGTTTTGCCTGCAGATTGTGGCAAAATTATGCTTTCAGTCAGGCCATATCGGTGAAATACATCTGGAATTATATGATACTGGTCTTGACTCCAGTTGCTCCAGGTTTAACCAGCTGCTGCCAGATAGTGAGAAGCTTATTAGTTGGCCTTGTGCAGGAGGAGTGTAGCATCTACTAAAAGTAGAACATTTCTGGTTTCAGAGATCAGCAGACACATGGAGCTCATGAATGGTGCTGCTCAGTGATGCTAACTTAAGCCCATTAACTCGAAGAGAAAACACCTGCGTTTACTCTAGGGGTTAAATTCATATGGCTGTTTAATGAGCTTTCCTGACCAGTCGGCACTTAGACCTCAGATCCACACCTAAACCTATTATATCATTCTGCTCTTAGCAAGCTGCAGACATCACAGACCCTTTGTGGCTGCTTTACACTCCAATTTCAATGTTTTGTTCACATTGGTAGCATAGGAATTGCACAAGATTATGTGAACTATTGGTCAGTATTCTTGTGTGTATATTCTTTGCTGTGATAGGATCCTCACAGCTTGTTTATTGAACATATGGGTTACCCTCAGTTCACAGTGCTATTTGTAATATTGTGTATACACGTATTTCTTTGAAACATTGATTTAACAGGAGAATAAAATATTGTTTGACCAATAGTTTCCAAACATTTGAACACTTTTTAACTGTAGTTTTACTGGTTGCAATACTACAAATCTGTCATTTGTTTGTTGGCTGAGTGGGCATGGAGTAAAAGGCACTTAAGTGAGTTTTGTCGTGCCAAGAGAGAAAACAAGGGAATGAAGAGCTCTGTTAGTCAAAAAGGTTTAGGTAGATCACTGAGGGTCTAATAAAGCAATTAGCGTCCAGCATGTGGAACAACTTGGACTGCTGTGACGAGCAGGCTGAGCCATGGGATAAAAAATGTGTATGCGTAATGCATGTTTATTTAGTGGAGCAGATGGTTGAGGTTTAAAAGAAAAAGGGGGGAAACGTCGGGATAACCGAGCTCTTGGACCAGCCTAAAAGAAAGAACAAACAATTCTTTAAAGAAAAATTGCAAAGTTGCCATGGAAGTGATTTTGTTTTGGGGGGAAAAAAAGTTAAATCACTTAGCCTTGTGTGCCTCTAAGAAATTACCCTTTTAGCGTGGCTTACTGTAGGGCTGAAAGGCACATTTCGGAGAAGTTCTACCGGCCAGAATACTCGAGCCATCAGCTGTTTCTATTGTAAGCATCGTACGTTTAAAGACACGTTTATCAGTCTGTCTTCAGTCTGTCATCACTGGTCTCAAACACTCATCAGCTGGATTTCCTCCCCCCTCTTTCATGTACCCATTTCACTAGTTACAGCATCATGTTTCCTCACAGCTGTGGTTGTTGCCTTGGGGATGCTAGTTTGACAACGAGTAAATACGCAACAGGAGAAAGCCTAAGTGGTTGTTACTGGCTTAGGAAGAGGCTGTTAATGAAGGAAGAAGCTTAAGCTCGGCTATTGTCCCATTCACTTAGGTTATTCTTGAAATGTAATGAGAAGAGAAACATTCAAACCACAACTTTTGTGGTGTACATAAGCAACATACCTTGTGAGCAACAATGTTGTAAACATCCTCTTGACTTATAAAGCAGGTTTCCAATCAACAAAGTTGTAAAACTGATCTTAACAATTAACCTCTGGTAAAAGCATGTAAAAAAAAAGACTTTTTACTGTAGGAAAATAATTTCTACCTCTGAAACTCATGGAGTATACTGTGCACACCAAAACTAAGTTAAGATCTTTTTTGTATTCTGTTTTTGTCCACAGTACTTCCCCGGTCGTCCTGTGGTGATGAACCTGTTGAAGTCTGTAAACTCCTGGCTGCAGATGCAGACTGCAGATCACATTTCGTATGAGGCATTTAAAGAGATACTGGATAACACAGCACAGGTAAGCAACAGCTCCAGACAAACATTTAGAGCTTTGCTCAGTGATGTTGCTCTGCATCTGTGATTTTCATTTCTATAAGCCAAGACATCTGAAAGGAAACGGAAGACAATGAAATACCAGACTGATGAGCAGCTTCGCAATCTGTAATTATAGTTATGCAGATGATACACAACTTTATGTGTCTTTGTCACTAGATGGCTGCAGTGCAACAGTTTGAAGAAAATAAACACTTGGATGAGAGAAAAATGTCTACAATTAAATGAATATGATGTTCAGCAGCATAGAAAAGAATTTAATCATTGATAAACACTTGGAGACTCTATACATCTGTCTACTTTCTTAACCGCTTATCCAATTAAGGGTCACGGGTAGCTGGAGCCTATCCCAGCAGCCATTTGGGCGAGAGGCAGGGTACACCCTGGACAGGTCCATCGCAGGGCCAACGCCGGTCTCTTAAAACCACTGATCAAGTCTGTAACCTTGGACTCAGATCTTGGATCTGACTTTCAGCAGCCACAGTAAAGCTGTGACTAAGAAGCTTTTTAGCAACTTAGAAACATCAACAGGATGAAAAGTTTAGTCTCCCAGAAAGACCAGGAGACTCATCCATGCATTCATCTCCAGTAGACTGTAATGGTCTTTTCACAGGACTTCCTAAAAAGAGATTAAACACCTGCAGCTCATCCAGATGCTACTGTTGGAGCTTTAACTGTGACTAAGAGATCTGAACACATCACACCAGTTTTAAAATCTTTACACTGGTTTCCAGTCCGTTACAGAATAGATTTTAAAACCCTGCTGATTGTTTATAAATCCCAAAACAGTTTAGGCTCAGAATACATCTGTGATATGTTCAGAGAATATAAACCAAGCAGAGCTCTGAGATCCAAAGATGCAGGTCAGCTGGTCCAGACCAGAGTCCGGACCAGTAACCAGACCAGTAAACCAGACCATAGTCCAGACTAAACATGGAGAAGCAGCGTTTAGCTGTTATGTTGCAAACATGTGGAACAAACTGCCGGTAGAGATGAAACTTTTACCACATGTAGACATTTTTAAATCCAGATTTCGCATGTGTCCATGCATGAAATCTACTTTTCTTGCTTTTAAATATTTTAATTTAATTTATTTCTGCAATATTTACTATTTGTTGCTGCCTTGTATTACCTTTTAAAGCTTTCTTTGCAATATCAGTAATGCTTCTGATGTTTAATGTATAGTACTTTTAATTGCTTTGTACACGTAAAAACTTCGAACAAAGAATAAGTAAATGCACCCAGAGGACATCTTCCTCAGAGTACCTTCATTTCTCCAAACTACAAGGTTACCTGTTAGTCAGGATTTTTCATCATTTCATACTCCTACCTCCTACTTTTATTTTAAAGTATATGTGACAATGCAAGACTGAAATGATCCACAAACTCTACATATGCGAAAAGGATAAGAAATATATTTCTAAAGACAAACATCGACATGTTTCAACGTTTAATTTGCATTTGTCTCTGTTCCAGTATGTGGGGCTGAAAATCTATGTGCTGTTGTCTTTGGAATGAAGCCTGCATGCCTCCAGTGTGCAGACCCTCGCAAATTGAAAAAGTCACTTACTTACATCATTAGCTTTTAGCAGGCAAATCAATGGATCAATGAATCAATGGGAAGGTATGAATAGACTCTGCCTCAGTGGAAATGGACTCCAACACACAGACACGCATACACACACCAAATCTTTACTATTGACAAGTGAGTAACCCTGTCAATCACAACAGCCACGGCAATGCAGTGCAGCGAATGAAACGACTTTATGTCACAGAAAATATGTTGTTGGATTCAACTGTGGCTCGTGGTTAGAGATCTGAACTGCTTCTGTTCATTAGTGGAGGGCTTAGCCATTAACCTGCGATTGACTTTTCATTGATCAGGAAAAGCTTTCGTTTAACACAACTGGTTTAAAGACGCTGGTGAGACTCAGTAGACTTTACAGGTTCTTAGTAATTTTGTGAAGCCAGTGATACAAGTTATTTTACTTTGCTTTTTCTATGTTGTTTAAGAGATCGTAAGATTGAAACGATAAGTTGTTTGGAGAAAGAAGCTGGAGGAGCTTGATTTTTATCAAAAGCAAGCTGTGTGGCACTAACTTGCAACTAAACTGCAGTCCTTGAATTTATTGAAATGAAGAGGTCAACTGGATTGAAAGGAGCATTAAGATTTTAAGTAAACAAAAGAGAAAGAGATGAAGAAATCCTCACAGATGTCAGCTGTGAGAACAGTACTAATACATTGGAAAAATGGCTGTCCAAAGTCATCTTTCGACCAAGCTGGTTCAGTGCTGGTTTGGAGCCAGAGCCAGACTAAACACAGGCACCTGGCCCTCAAAACTGGTTCAATCCAGGTACCAACTCTTTGCTGCGCCAGATTGAGAACCGGATCACGCAGCCTGCATCCACAGCTGGGGATGGGGTTTTCTGGCCTAAATAATAGCGCTGAAACATGGACCAACGTAATAAAAGCAAAGAAATGGATTCTAAAAACAAGCAGAACTGGTCTGAGGAGAAGAGTAGTGTTCCCTGGCTTTATGGTTGTCTGCGGAGATTCAAAGTAAATGAAATGGTGCAAATTGGAAAAGGCTTGTGTTCAACCAGCTGCAGCTACAAATGGAGCTTCGACAAGCTGATCAACAAATAATAAAAGCTTTAAAGATTTCAAGAAGTAGAAGAGGAAACTGCAACGCAGTGGAAACGAGCAACCCAAAAGCAAGTTTCCCATTTCACACAGCTGGAACATGGTCCAAGATGGATCCACAGGTTTAATTAAACCCAGTGATCAGTTGATGAGCTCCACAGGTTTAATAAAGAGGGAATACAGTGTGTTAATGCTGATGGCTTAACTTTACAATTGTAACATATTGATACTGTGTACAGTTCATAACAAATACAGATACCTTAGATGGAAACACTGCTCTTTTGCTCCTGTCTCTCAGGTTCCTATTGCTGCGTTGCCTGAAGGAGTGAGGTGGGTGGGATGCCAGGGTTCACAACCCCAATTCAGACGTTATCCATGCGGGATATGGACGCTCTTCCATGTTCTTACTGTCCAAGCAAAGAACTCCAGACGTTCAGGTACACACTTTGTGAATAAAAAGAGCCATTAAAGTGCAAAAAGTCAACGATTGACCGAAGTTCAGGGCTTTGTGGGGCTTTACTGCTCCAAGGACATTTAACATCCCATCATCCCAACAGAAAGTTTGATCACAATCCAGGATAAACAACCAATTTTTTAATACTTTTGAATTAGATTTGTATTTCCTCTGTTTGTATTGTGATTTTTTTGTCTAGCTGAAATTGAACCTAATTGGGACTGTGTGAAAAGGATTATGCAAGATTAGAGGAATGTGAGTGGTTAATAAAACAGGCAGATGACCAGAGGCTGGCCTCCCGGCAGGGATGCAAATCTCAGTTCAAACACACACACACACACAAACACACACAGGTGCACACAGAGGTTAATCCTGAGGTTTACAGACGATCACGTGACCTGCAGATGGACTGGCCAAAGGAGTGTCCATCTGGCCCCCCACAGACCACCAAGTCATACACACACTTACTGGCCTGTACTGACTATAAGATAAAACTGAACTTATTTCTAACTACATAGTGATGTTATAAAATTAAAGTGCCTCCTACAAACACACACATAAACACAGACATGCATATATACACATACACACCATTTACATGCTCCTGTGCACACTCCCAGCTGCTGTACAGTTCATTTAAAAAGCTTGCTAAGCTGAGAACAAAAGAAAACTGCTAAGAGAAAATATGTTTGTAGACTGTTTATGTCCTGAGACAACAGCCTGGCCACCATTCACACAGGGCGTTAACCACATTTAATCTCCAGATAGGGTTATCCCATTCTCACAGATTATTCATCTCAATATGGGGTTAACCCAGCTTCCTGACTGTGGGCCACAGAATCGTGGGAAGACTGAAAGATGCAGACACACTCAGCAATTACAAACTTTCTGGCACCAGCTGATATTTAGGGGACATTATACACAATTGCTGATTTTCATATGCTGGAATAAACACATTTTTATACATATGCTTTGAAATAAAAAATAACTTTATTATCCACTGTATTTAGTTTAAATATAGGGTTGTGGATGATACCAACAGCAAAATGCAAAGATTGTTAAATGTTTGTTGCTGCAACATAGACTTCCTTGTACTTAGTTACTCATCTAACTGAGCTCTTATGGTTTTCTAGATCCTCTGGAGGTTCTTGGTGCAATGAGAAACTACATCCATAGCTTTTTTGGCTGCAGACCTTGTGCTGAACACTTTGAGACCATGGCAGGGGAAGGTCTGGCAGAGGTGAATACGATGTCATCTGCAGTCCTATGGCTGTGGTCCAGGCACAATCGCGTCAACAACAGAATAGCAGGTAGGAGACAACGTGGCTAAGACTTTGCTGGAGTTAAACTTGATCTAGCTCAGAACCACTACAAACCCTACAGGAGCCAAGATGATGTCATGTTAAATCAATTTATTTATATAGCACATTTCATACAAGCACAGCCTCAATGTGCTGCAACAACATAGCACAGCAATACAAGATTACAAAATCCTACAGATGCATAAACTCAAGAATCTGTTTGGCGAGTACCAAGAAGCAACCTATTCTATTCTATTCTATTCTATTCTATTCTATTCTATTCTATTCTACAAGCATTTAGCAGACGTTTTTATCCAAAGCGGCGTACATCAGAGAATTAAAAAACACAAGCATGAAATCAAACAATAAGGAACAGCATAGATAAATGCCAGACTGCCGAAAGTCTGGTTGGACACAACTATTGTCCTGTAGGACACAGATGTTGTCCGGATGTGCTATAGACTTTTTTTTTAAAAGTGTATATATATATACAGTATATATATATTTGTTTCCCAATATAATCAGTGCTGATGTGTGGCTAGGAGCTGGATAAATCTAAATCAAATAGAAGAGTTAAGCTAAGTGCTGAAATGCACCTTGAACAGCTGAGTCTTTAGCTTGTCTTAAAAGTAGACAAGGACTCTGCAGACTGGACAGAGTTTGGCAGTCCGTTCCACCACCTCTGTTGGAAAAAAGAAAGTGCCAAAAATGGCAGTTCTCCCCTAATCAACCTGGGTTTTTTGATAACGGAGCAAATCCTCGTAGACTCCCATGTTAAAAAGGGCAACTTCACACTAGAAATAAACATGTTTACAGCCTGGTACAAAAAACCTTTAGGTTTAATACGTCAAGTTTATCTTTATGGCAACTGTGAGGGTGATGAATTATTTTAATAACTCCTTTTGATTGACATGTATCCAATATCGTGGCACAAAGGCAGAATGTAGCACAGACCGGCTAACGGTGTGCCTTAGCTTTAGCTCACTTACCACCATTAGCCAGTTAGTTTCTGTTAGATCCAAGTTAGCTCAGTTCGCTCTTAGCTGCAGACAGCTCAAAGTTTGATAAACGTCAATCATCCACCCACACACTTGCTGCCCCCCTCTCAACTCCTGCTTTTAACCCATTTAGTATTTTTCAAGACCAACTGCTCACAAAATGCCACCAAATTGGCGCCCAGGCTCCATCCTTCTTTTATATACAATCTATGGTGCCTACTCGGTGAGCATGTCAGAGATGTAATAAGGAGCTGTACCATTCAAAGCTTTAAAAACAATAAGTAAAATTTAAAAATCAGTTATTTGCTTAAGTGGAAGCCAATGAAAAGATGCTAAAATTAAGAGTGATGTGTTCACACAATCTAAAACAGAGTAGGATCTATAGCTAAGGTTAGGTAGGAAAAAGTAAACCTGGAGCACTACCTTTTAGGCTTATGTAGTGCTCAAGATGCTGAAGCAAGTTATGAAAGTCCATAGTGTTAAAAGAAGACGAACTTGGACTGAGACTTTGTGGTTGTCATAGATGATTCTTAAGATCCTTAACATCTCAGAAAAGGGACGTTACTGTATTGTAGTTGGCAGTAAAATCCGGCTGATACTAGTCAAAGGGCTAGTTTTGTAGCATATGGCTATGTAATTGCTCATATACAACTTTTTTAGAATTTTCCAAATGAATGGAAAGTTTAAAATCACCTGGCAATTATCAATAAATAGCTTTCATTATACAAGTTGAGTTTATCAAAGAACCCTCTCATCGTTGCTAATAACTGCATCTTCCCTCCACTTCATCAGTGCTAATCCATTCATTCAACTTTTACCATATTTTACTTCCCTCTTTCCACATCACTCTCCTCCATGTCCACCTCTCCACAGCAGTGGGATCAGGGGTATTACTCTCCTCAGTTTTGGGGTCTGTTCTAGCTTCCTCTGGTCACTTAGTCCTAATACGACTAACAGAGGATGAAGGAAAGAAGAATGGATCCTCTGATCAGACACCAGCTGTCACCTCGTCTTTGTCCTCAAGTATCATCTGCCCTGCACTCACCCATTTTCTCCCGACCCCCCTCTGCCGTCTTCTCCTCACACCCTTGGTTTGGTTCTCTCACATCCCACCGGACTTCTATTATGCTGCGAATCATCATTGACTTTGTCCTATTTGTTCCTTTTGTTCTTTCAAACTCTGCTCAGGAATGTGAGGTTTTATGTCTGAGTATTTTGTTTTATTTTATTAATAATTTTCATCCACTTATCAGCTTTTGTTAGCCAATACACTGAAACATGATCTCTAAATCTGATTTTTGCATCAGGACTGAGCTTTTTTGTCCTTACTGGCTCTGAATTAAAATGCTTTTCTTTACTAAAGCCTTCAGAGTAGCATCTCTCCTCCCTCTGTTATGTTCATGTGTTTTTTTATTAGGCACAGCACCATCATTAACATCCTACTTTGTTAAATCACTAGCTTTTGTTTGTGTTTTGTTGACAACCCCCCTCTCCTATCCCACGGACAGCTTGTGTCCTGAAACAGCAGGGGCCGGAAGGACACCCGTCCCTGCGTGTGTCGGCTCCCCAGACATTTAAACACCATCCAGCCTCCCCCCTTCATCCATCCATCTTCTCTATTTTCCTGTGGCAATCTTTTCTCTCTTCCCACTAACCATCCCTCGGGACTCGTATCCTCTGCTTGACAAGTAATAGTGCAGCATTCTCGCTAGATAGCTCCCCCAGGAGCTGGCCCTCTTTGCCTGCACACACACATGTGCACACAAGCACACACAATTCCCAGGTATTATATGGCAGCAGGTGGCAAACACCCTGGTGCGGGCTGCACATTCCTCCCCCTCTTGTCTGCCCCCTCCCACCCAACACGCATGCATTCATCCTTCCTCTGCCTTTCTATTATGGGTCAAGTTGTGGCGTGTGGCGAGGGAAGTCACTCATGGTGGGGTTGGGGTCCACAGGGAATAGGTTGGATGAATCGGAGGGCTTGACTACATTTGTTGCATCTTCCCTGAGGAAAGCACACTCCATGCACTCAATCCCTCCTCTCCCCTTTGCCTAAAGTGAAGCTCTTTAGCAGGCATCCCCGCCCCTCCTTTCAGGAGTAGCCATGCATGAAAGAGCAGCTATTTGTAAAGCAGCCGGACAATTAATTTAGCTGGCAACAAAGAGGCCCTAGGGCCCTCGGCCTCCTTACACTGGTTGAATTAAGACTGCTGGCAGCTCAGTCCTGTTGCTGCTTGTCAACAGCTGAGACTGATTCACATTTCTACAGACAGACTAGTAGTGCTGCAGCAAACCCAGTTTCCTTCACAATCAGTAGCTTGATGTGCAGCATTTACCACAGGCTGTTTCCAATGCAGGACATATAGATTATTTTCCTTGCAGTAAACAACATTTTGATAATCTGGGGAAATTTTAGTTCAGACATTCCCCAGATTATCAAATCACACAGGCACTTTGCCATCCATAGTATGCGTTCTCCAAACTGGAATACAGTTCAGTGAAACCTGGAAAGACAGCAGAGAGGAAGTCATACAAAAACCATAGTGGGTAAATGTGATGATTTGTTTACAGCAAGTCCCGATTGTCAGATGAGGCTCCCTTTGTATATCTTCTATAATGACTTTGAGGCCAGCAGATATTTATTATGAAGCAGCAGCTGCTTTCAGTTCTTACCTACACTCACATGTCATACTGAGAGGAATACTTAGAGGAATATTCAGTAAACAGGGGTTTACTGAGATTTTTGACCAAACCTTTTTACTAAGTGTAAATACAGAAGACTCATGTGTTGTGTTTCTGACATGCTATGCATGCTAAGAAAAGAACCACTGAGTGTTCCTCTGCATCATTATTTGATCTAAGCATCTTATCAGAATAACCAGACATATATGGTAAAAACTGTTTCATCCTCCCCTTTGTTTTACATTACATTGCATTTATCTCCAGTAGGCTGGATTACTGTAATAGTCTTTTAACAGGACTTCCCAAAAAGAGCATTAAACATCTGCAGCTCATTCAGAACTCTGCAGCTCGAGCTTTAACA
>JBAMHV010000015.1:14603879-14616379 GCA_037177535.1 Pseudomugil gertrudae | reverse complement strand
TGCAGTGAGCTATTTATGGTCTCCTCGGGAGCGAGGTTCCGCCTCTCCGGAGACATTTTCATACTCTCTCCTCTCCTGTACACCTACGGAGGATGCTTTCCACCTCGCGAGGAGCAATCTTCCCCCTGCACTCTTATTGGCTCTAGATGAGCCTCTGCCGCGGTGACGTCACGCCCCGCCGCCCCTGCAGCGCTGAATGGACCGAGCAGCCTGTCTGATCCACTCCAAAAAACAGCTCGGCACGGCGCGGCACGGCGCAGCACGGACTTCACCCTGGGAATAGAGAAATAAAAGGAACAGTGGTTTGAGATCGGTCTGCAGTAGAAGAGACGGGCCCCGGAACCAGCATTATTTTTCCCCATCACAAGGCTGGACGGGGGAGTGCGCCCACCGTGTTGCGGGTGTGTGTGAGTGCGCTTGTCTCCCGGTTTGGATCACGATGATGCAAAGTGCGGCGGTCCTACCAACAGAGAGTCCTGTAAAGAGTTTACCGGAGATTCTCGGCGTGCCACTGCAACGTAAGACATTTTCCTACCCTCCCTTCTTTTTTTGTCTATAACCGGGTGCAACATGTGCAGCGGGATTTGGCTTGTAAGGGTGAGGAGCTTATTACGGTAAGAGATTGAGGAAAGGAAACCTTTGCAGGCCCATGTTGTGCAATGCTTCTTATATTTCAACCACATTTTTAGAGAAGAGTCCTTTTTCAGCCCATATGTCCAGTTAATTTCCCCACAGAGCTGGACTGTAGCTGCAATAAATACTTTTAAAAATATGCACCCATCCACAAATAAATGATAAAACATTCTGCAACAACGAGGCTTGATTCCGCCTCAAACTTTGCTGCAACCTTAGCTGGAATTGCCTGCTGTTAATTTGTAAACCAGTCCAGAGATCAGACGCAGTTGTCATCATTACCCATCAAACCACACACTGACTTTGACGGACACTTTCAAATTAAATGCCTCCGACATTTAATTCCAGCTTTAATTAAGACGGATGGCAGATATGGCCTCCTCTTTTGTGTTAGTGTACTGTAATTTATATAATAGTTTATTTACTGTATCAAAGCAAATATTAAGAAGCGTTAATTATATGATTATTTAAGTGTCTTCTGCCTTCCAGCATCAAGGAAGGCGAAAAACACCTTACATCTGTCCCCTCGCTAATCTGTGCCAGGCCCCTTTCATAATCTGATCGTGCAAGATTGAAGTGCAACTGGATACATATCTGCTCTGACCTAATTATTTATAGGCGAGTTAGTAAAATGTACAGATGGAGTGTGGCTAATCTGGGACCACCCCAAAAAATAATCCACATCAAAATAGGATGATGCTGATATAATTAAAAGGCAGCTACTTGGTTTTGAAATACTGACAATGCATATTCAAGCAATTAAATATAAAAAAGGCCAATTTTCATTGGAGCTTAATGTTGTCAATCATGTATATAAAAATATACAGTAAGTCTGTATATTAGGTTTTATTTTCCACATTAAAATCTTAATCCAAAAAATAAAATAAGATAAAAAATACAAATCAAAACGGGATCTATGCGGTTAATGTCTGTTCAACATATTTAAACCCGGTGAAGGGAAGAGAGCCTATATGCTGTCGGCTTATGCTCTTTAATTTTATAAATCGAGACAGATTAAAAGATTGGATAAAGATCCTGCCACTCAGCCCCCCGCAGCACCAGTATTTACTCTGGATTTAAACCTGGATTATTTCAGGAATATAGCAGCAGAAAGTAGATGGAAGTATTTTCTGCCACAGAGTTCTGCTGACTCAGAAAGGTTACCTGGATGGATGCACGTGCAGGCTGTGTCACACGTTCATTCAGCACAAATCCTTTTCACGGTGAAGCGCGAGAGGCTATTTTCATTTTTGTGTTTACTGATGGGGACAATCAGCCTGTGAAAACTGCAAAGTGGTGGCAACAGACATGAGGAAGACCCTCCCGAGCACACGAGGGCTTCTCACGCACGCACGCGCCCATGCACAGCAGAGCTGGAACGGTCGACCCTGTGTTGTTGCCAAGAAGCTTTCCTTTCAGCACCACCTCTCCTCGCGCAGCTCCATCCATCCTCCACTCACATCCACATTTTTCACAAGCTTTAAAAGGCCGACACTGGGATTCACGTGTCCTCCTGCCCCTTCTCCCAGCAGCCTACTGGGTTTCACTGGGAAACAACCCAGCATGTGTACTGGGAGCTACTGGGTGACTGTGTGCAGTAATGGGGCGTTTTTCCTGATTTCAGCAGGTTAAATGTGATCGAGCTAATTTGCACAACTGTTTTTTTTTCTTTGCTAAATTAAAATTCACGTGCACACAGAAGTAATGGGTGAACTTCCACAAAGCACGCGCACAGCTTGTGGGCTTTGTTTTGCAGACAGGATGGAGTGGTAATACCAAACATAAGGCACGCGCAGCTTTATGTTGTCAGAGGATTTCACGACCGAGATGTTTTCTCTCTCAACATTTCCGCTGCATTTTGTTTGTTCTCGTGGTGCTTTTCTGTTGATTTATTTAGTCTACTAAATATGACGATGTTCAACAAAAACACAAACAAACAAACAAAACAAAATGTGTTTATTTTGGACCACATAGCTCAATTTAATCACCGAATAGGCCTAATTGTAGCTATAATTTGGTCAAAAACAAGAACCCAGCCTATTATATTTGTGTTATAACTAACAAAATACACCACAATGGGGATTTGGTTGTTTAAATATTTTTTCCCCTAAAATGTCTGAATTTAATTTAGACTAAAATAGATTTGAGTTTACAGGGTGTAAATAATATTTGCTGCAATAACATTTTATCCATGACTTCTAAAGGTCTCGTATCAGAGTGTCAAACATCTTTTGTTTTACTGCCTTTTTCTTGTATTTTCTTTTTTATTTTAACAATCAAAGAAAATTAAATCTGGCTTGTATTAGAATTTAAGTATCATGGTTGACTGTTGCCATGGTTTCCGAGATTAATTAATATAATGAGACAGCATAAGGTAGAACATGTGTACAAAATAAGGCAAAAAAACAAACAAACAAAACAAATAAAAAAAATAAAACGTAAGAAAATGTTCGTCGGAGAATATTTGCAGCAAACCGCTCAGCACCTTGGACAGTGACGGAAATCTTTACAACACACGTTTTTAATATTACACACTCCCCATGTTCACCTGAAATGCCGAGACAGTTTTCACAATTGTGTGAATTTATTCTGTGTTCAACCGGAAAAAGTTTTTTCTTAAATAAAGAGATAAAATAATTAAGAAAAAACTCAAATAAAAGAAAAATAAGGGAGGAAATAGAAAAAAATAGTAAGAAATATGAATGATTGGACTGATAGAAAGCATTTAAAAACAAGATGTGTGTCATCACTTTTACTCCTGCTCCTATAACAACTTGATAATATCAAATCTGAACAAACACAAATAATTTCATTATCTGATCTGAATTATTGCTCGTTGTAAAACCAGGAAATATTTCTTGATTCATGTGTTCAGGTGAACAAGGTTCAAAAACAATTTTATTTGTCATTGAATTAAAGATTCATTAAAAATAAATGAAGAAAACTGTTCATCTTAAAAAGAGAGAGAGAGTGTGTGTGTGTGTGTGTGTGTGAGAGAGAGATTTTCTGTAAATATAGCAGTTATGGTAAGCTTTCACTGCTTCTGTGTCTGCTGAGTGTAACCTGATGTTCTTGACATTTCTCCTGGCAGAGATCCCTCAGTGTGCAGGCTGCAGTCAGCACATCCTGGATAAGTTCATCCTGAAGGTACTGGACAGACACTGGCACTCTAAGTGCCTCAAGTGTGCAGATTGCCAGACCCCACTGGCGGACAAATGCTTCTCCCGGGCAGGCAGCGTCTACTGCAAGGAAGACTTCTTCAAGTCAGTACGCTTCTCATTTTTTTCTATCTCTGTGTTTTTCTATTTTTATTCTTATTAACATATTTTTCTTTGCAACAATCACAGTAAGCAATATTGTTGCCTTGCAGCTGCAACATATTGCAGGATAAAAACCGGTTTAAATGAGTTCTTACCAGAGAAAATAACATGTCTGTGAGAAAAGAAATGTGGGAATTGCTTCTGTAACTGTGTTCCATTTGATAAAAAGTACAGTACATTGTTATGTATACAGGACCTCTCAGGATTAAACTCACAACAATGAAACATAGAAAACATAAAACTGAGTCCCAGAGGGAAGGAGCTGCCGCTGCAAAGGCTCGGTCATGGTTGGTTTTCAGCCATGTTGGCTGAACAACCAGCAGACCTGCTGGTTATTAATTATTTGGTAGCGTTTTGCATCCTTTACACTTGACTTCTCATTTTTTAAGGATCACAGTCGGTTTATTTAATGTCAGTCATTTACACATAATAAACTTGCTATAAATCATGAAAGAAAACAAGCAATGACAAAGCTGGATCACTGAATATTTTATTTAATAATATTTTGTAAACTATTGTATTTTGAGCATGTCTAAACATGTGTACCTCATACATACCTCATATTTTCATAGCTCTGGTAAAAATTCAGTTATTTTCCAAAAATTTTTTTGTCTTTTTTTTCTTTTTCTTTCAACGATTGGATTTTAAAGACATTGCAGAAGAAAATTGAATTTGACTTTCATCCAAAACAGGATCAGCAGATCTGGGCTTTTTACTAAATCATGTTTGAAAGGTTTTAATGCTCAAAGCTTGAATGAGGCCTGAGGAGCTCTAGAGTATAACTGCTCTCTAACTGTGTTTGCTGACCCTCGGGGCAGCAGGAGGATGTTGGCATGTTGGAATTCCTCAAACATGAAATAGCTTAAATGTACAGATTCACTGGTGCTTGCTTCCGTGTGGTGATTTGGAGGTTTTGCCTCGCTCTTTTTTTGACTTTCATGCTGTTGGTCTTGTGATTTAAAGCCTCTCCTGACTTGGTTTTTATTGGTTTTCCTCAGGGTGTGTTTACTGTTAGAACTCCTCCTCCCCCTACCCCTCCTCCCCAGCCTTCACCCTCATCTGCAAACATATAAGCATGCAAACATGCACATACGTACACACAAACAGACATGCACACCTCATCTAGCGCATTGATCCTGTCCATCAATCAAGCGGCTGGCAAATCTACCGTTAGGAGAAATGTACTCCAGTGCGGATTTTTCTCTCCTCAACAGCTGGAGCTTCTATTAATGCAGACATGCTGCCATCACTCTCAGCTGCAGTTTAAGAAACAGCCTTGCCTGTGAAATTTTAATCTCAGTTGTTGCCATCACTCTACCCCATTTGTGATTTGCATCGAATTCTCTAATGGTATTCCTACGCTTCCTGTTTTCCTGCAGGCGTTTTGGAACAAAGTGTGCATCATGCCAACAGGGCATCCCTCCGACACAGGTGGTACGGAAAGCACAGGACTTTGTGTATCATCTGCACTGCTTTGCCTGCATCATGTGCAGCAGACAACTGGCCACCGGGGACGAGTTTTACCTCATGGAGGATGGAAGGCTGGTGTGCAAGGTGGATTATGAGACAGCGAAACAAAATGGTAGGTGTGCAAGAACTTACACACAAGTAAAGACACATATAAACAGAGAGAGTTATGAAAATTCTGATATATAACTGAAATACACTTGGCAGAAATGCTTTTATAAGAAAAAAGCCACTCTTAGTTTAATAGAAATAATCCCTATTAATCCCTGTCCACCTGATTCAGGGCTGAAAGGCTGTGTCTTCACTAAACAGCAAAGTGCATGATGGATTAAACTGTATAAACGATGAATGCTGTGAAATGACTTCTGACTGTGAATCGTTGGTGTTTGTCACCTGGGTGTGTGTGCTGAATCTGGCCCTCCCTCTCCTCAGAGATTTCCATGTAGCTCTGATTGATTATGTAAAGTGGACCAATGCTCTTCTATAGTGTAGCTCCAATAACTCCATTTCTCTGGCACGGAGTAGATTTATGTCCTCTGCTGTGGGAATGGGACAGATGCACTAGGACAATAATACACTCCCATGCATGACCATCCACTTTGTTTAACACACACACGGGGCTGTCTTTTGAGGCAACAAGACAAATGTAAGAAAACAGCACTTACACTTGAAATGATGTTTTTCAGATGATTCAGAGGCAGGAACCAAGCGACCGCGGACCACCATCACCGCCAAGCAACTGGAGACCCTCAAAAGTGCCTACAAGAACTCACCGAAGCCAGCACGCCACGTCAGAGAGCAGCTGTCTTCTGAAACAGGGCTGGACATGAGAGTTGTGCAGGTAAAGTTTTCTACATGTTCCTAAAGGTTACAGACGGAAATATCTTCAGTCAAGCTGCTGGTTTTTAATAGTGAATGAAACTGATTACAGAAACATGCTCTCAGACCTGTTCAAGGACTGTTTAGATCACTACTGATGTCTGTAATTATTGCAATGTGTTTACGGGAATCTGAAGAAAGAATTAATAGGAAGAAATTCAATTCAGTGTTATTATAATGTATTTTAAAATTATTTTGTATGAAAGGACTGATCAGGCCGTCTTTAGTAAAAGTTTCAGATGTTAGAACAACCTTTAAAGAGTCAAATGGCTTCTCTGACTCACATTTTACATTAATGCTGTGATTTGGTTTCATAATTGTTTCTCTTCTCTCTACAACTCTTCCCTCAAATTTATGACAGCATCGCAAAATTTTGTGAAGCATTTTTTTGTAATTTTTTTAATTGTGCAGTTTATTTGCAGTTAAAATATAACATAACTGAGAATTTAATGTATTTTATTGTCCATTTTAATGTCCCACACATCCCCTTACATGTAAAAATGTGTTATTCTCAGAGCGTGAAATAGGAAACAATAAGCAGAAAAAAAGGTATAATGAGTTTAATTGTTTGACTGAGTTAAATGATTTCCATCACTTTCAGGTTTGGTTCCAGAACCGGCGAGCGAAGGAAAAGCGACTGAAAAAAGATGCAGGTCGTCACCGCTGGACTCAGTTTTATAAAAGTGTCAAACGGAGCAGAGGAGGAGCCAAAGTAGAGAAAGAGAGCTCAGCTGACGATGCAGGACTCAGCGACAGTGAACTGAGCTTCAGAGGTATTTTTGTTTCTTTTTCTTTCTCCTGAGAGACACAGAAAGAGCAAGAGAGACAGATAAAGAGGAGAGTGAGAGAAAGTGAAAGAGAGACAGAGACCCTGAAAGGGAGTTGTCAGACAGGCTGTGCTAATGGGATTAAAGAAGCCTTCAAGCTGCTAAATGACATGGGAGCAGCAGAAATTGAAAGTGTCTTTGTGGAGATTTCATTTGTTTCCTTGCATTCCTCACTACAGGGTGACACTTTTAGGCATTTCCAAAACAGGACACTTATTTCACATCCTCTCTGCTGCAGCTGACACCTCCTGCCTCAGTTTGTCTCCATGATGGAAACAAGAGAGTGTCCTTAGTGGGATCCAAATGGCATTTTAGACATTCTTTATTTATTTAATGTTCAGTATACCCGTTTTGGATAGTAATAAAAGTCTTCAAGCTACTTTTAAAAAAGGAAGGCTATTTTTATGAGAAATAAAAACATGGTGACAGAAACTCTATAAAGCATGTGAGGCTTTTAGTCAATTAGAGAGAAAGTGCTCCAGGGATTCGTTGTTATTGAAACCACCCAGGGGATCGATTGAGATGGAAAATGTTGTGCGAATACAAACATTTTAGGAGGAGATAAGGGCTACATGTATCTACAGTATTTAGAATATATTCACCTGTTTTCCTTTTCCTCCACACCTTTAGTACAAACACATGAGAAAAATACTTAAATGCAGCAACGATCATCCAGTTCTTGACTTGTTACATGCACTAAACTATAACATACTACTTGTGTTTGATTGCACTGCTGCTGCAGGATGCTGGAAATACATTTAATTGCTCAAATTTCATGGTAAAGGCGGATGACAGGAGCATAATTTGCCCTCCACAATGTTCAAATGAAACCTTTGCCCTTGTTAGAAAAGGGAAAACATCTAATGTCACTATGAGAACTGATGTGGTTTGTAATGGAGCGTCGGCTAACTGTACCACCATGAAATCTGCATAACATTGGCACAATAAATCTGACTCATAAAAGCACTTAACTGTATTGAAAAATAACAGCTATATAATGTGCATGCAGGTGACAGTGCTACTGATGTGTCAGAGATTTTACACTCATCATGCTAAGTGACGCTGTCTCTTCTTTAGATGACCAAGTCTTGTCAGATCTCGGCCATGCCAATGGGCTCTACGGGAGCGTGGGCGACGTTTCTGGCAGTGCAGTGCTGAATGGCAGCTTCTCTGTGGATGCAGCAGGACAACCATATCATGACATCCGAGCAGGAAGTCCTTACGGACTTCCACAGTCACCTTCGTCCATCGCTTCCCTGCCCGGCCATACGCCTCTTCTTAACAACCTGAGCTTCAACATGGACAGTCTGGTGGCGCAGGGGGGCCCAGGCGGTGTGGGACAGGCTCTGAGGGCCATGGCGGGAGGTCCCACCTCAGACCTCTCCACAGGGAGCAGTACAGGATACCCTGACTTCCCCACCAGCCCAGCTTCATGGCTGGATGAAATGGACCATTCCCAGTTTTGAGTCTCCAGCATGGTAGGAAATAGCTGAGAGGATACATTAACACGGACTGAACATCTTTACTTTATTTTTTTTATATATATATTTCATTGTACCACCTTCCAGGACTGGTTTGTTTGGTGATGTTGAGTGAAGAGGAGGGGGAAAGAAGAAGTATGAATATCAATCCTTCAGCAGTTGTAATGTTGCTGTAACAACTGGGACAGGATGTGCAGTCTGGAAAAAAGCAGTGGAGAACACCTCCACGCTGGACTTTCTATCTCAGCACGATCATTCAATCTTTGTTCCCGGCTGTCTTCATGTTGTGTGTTCAGTCATTAAAAGCAAAAACAAATTCTCACATGGGGGCAGATTATGTTTGCAGGGAAGAGAATATTGTCTCATCCCTGAAATAATCCATACCCTCCCCGTCTCCCCAGTTTCAAGATTCGGGCTACAATCTGGATTAAAGTCCATAGAAGACCCAGAAGGCACCTGCATGCTTCTAATTCATGACTGCTGTCTGGCCATATCAAAGCCTTTACAGTGGCAATGCACTTTACTCTCCTCTTCTTTTTCTACGTGTATGGAAGGGACTGCAGGCGAGAGACAATATGCACAAGGCAAAAAAACAGTGTTTCATTGGGAGAGAAATTTACAAGAGCAGTGGCACAAGTGTGAATTTTGAAACATGCTGATGTTTTTAACGTATTGCTAAAGCTTACAAGTATTTAGGAAGTAGATGACCGTTGGTCTTCACGTCCGTCTGTCTGTCCGTCTCTTCATAGAAGCTTTCATCTCCCCCTGTTTGATTGAGGGTGAAATGGTCTCTGCTGTATTTATAGGTGCTTGAGTCGTTCCTGTCTCTATAGAAGCTGTTTGAGAGATGTCCTCCAGTATTACAATAAAACAGAGCAAGACCCAGTCAGATCTTATGAGAACAGTTAGGTCAGTAAAGATTTGGAGCCCTGATATCAAGATTATAAATCTATATGGGCTTGTTCTTTTCAATGCACAGAAATGGCAGGAAAGTATCTATTTATAAGGGATGCAGTTTCCTTTGGAGATGCTGGGGATACATAAATTTTACACTTACAAGTATTAGCCAGCAAGACTGATGCTTCCCCCCCAAAAAAGTACTTTTTTGTTGACTCACTTCAGTCTGATCTAGGTTTTGCTTGATAATCCACTCAGTGCAGCAGCTCTAGCTTTGCCTGAGAGCAACCTACTTCCTTACCCCAGATGTGCTCCCAGTCTGTTCTCCCACTGCCTGGCCTCCATATCTGAGGGATTACCACAGTCTGCCACGTTTAGGGCTGATACTTCAGCATCAGAGCTGGCATGACTGTGATTGCTGGGCTGTTTCTCATAGTATGGGCAGCATCAGCAACTTAAATAGGTAAGTTATTCTCTATAAGCTGAGCTGCTGTTCGTGGCTCTCTCGAAAACTACATTTGAGCTGTAGGAACAGCTGAGAGGTAGATTGTGAGCTGTTGAGCATGCCAGGATCGTGGCTGGTTTGAGTCAAGTTTTTTTTTAAACTCAGCACCTGGAGCTAACTTCTGCTTTCTGTTCTCCACCAGAAGCAGTTTCAGTCAATATTTCCAACACACACACAAAGAAAAAAACTCAAGTCTCTTTTTTTCTTTTCCTTTTTCACTTTCAGCAGAATGCAAATCAACCAACAGGAAGTGACATCATGAAGAAAAACTATAGATTACAGCCCACAAATTACAGAATAGGAAATAATGTGAAGAAAAGGGACATGATATGAGTTTAGTAGATTAAGGGGAAAATTTGTACTTAAAGTAAAACTTTGAAAAACTTTAGATTACTCTGTTATCATAGTTATTTTATCCTTGAAAACAAAAGATGTCTGAAATAAATGTTTTTATTATTTATCTACATACATAAAATAATGTATTTTCATTTGTTTCTTCATAAAGAATAAAAAATACACTATAATTAATTTTATACATGCCCAAATGCAAATCTGTCCCATTCTTATTACTCATTTTCTCAGAAGATCCCGTTAGCTTTGGCAGAGTAATTTTTTGGCTGTAATCTATGGATTTAGCAATGATAGCATACACACATAATATCACTACAGTTTTGTTAAGTCTGTGTTGCCTCAGATGTTTGCATATTGTTGTAAATTTTGTACAGTTTGAACACGTGTTGATTGTCTTGTTTCATGAGCGCTATTTATTATTGCCATGTGTCTTTGAAAAAGATGTAAAAGAGAGCACTGAATCTATTCATTTATGCCTTCTGTGTAATGGTATGAGCTGTGTACAGTCAAATCTATATGAGGAAAATAAAGCTGAACTGTCTTTGGGTTACTCTCACATGCTTTCCTCTTTCGTGCCCGGAGCGTGCAGTGATGAATGCGAGTTAAGATTATTTCTAATATATAAAGAAAAAAATTTGTGTTGTTGGTATTTTTTATTATTTTGCCTTATCGAAACGCTCTTAGAGCGAGTTAACCCGCAAATTCATTTACCCATTGAGGGCATTTACCACACACTTAGGCCTCTATTCAATTGTGGAGATCCATTTAGTACCACCGACCGACAGTGGTCAGTCAGTTAACAGTGATTGATGCTGTTTCTCCCTCTCGCTCTTTGGGTGGAAGTGACAAGAAAGATGCACGAAGAGAGACAATAAGGAAGGAGAGAGGGGGTGAGAAATAAAACAAGTGCAGAAACAGATGTCTTGCTGGTTGTTTCTCTGATCCTATCAGTGCTAAAGAGACAGCAGCAGATTGCAGCACTGTCAAATCTAGCCTTAATCCCTGGGCTGTTAACTAATTGTAGGGTGCTTTGCAAAATATGGGCATGCTTTGTAGTCAGGCAAAGAGGGATTTTGGCTCATATGCAGGCAGTTAGCTTGTGTGTCAGTATGTCAAACTGGTGCACCCATCATATAGGAGATTTTAGCAAAAATTTCAAACCACTGAGCACCAGATTTTCTCAGTCTGGTCCTACAAAGGCCACAAACCAAGAGCTTTTAAATATGTTCCTGCTTCAACACACCTGTATCAACTTCAAAGGTTTCCCCAATTACTTGAGTCAGGTGTGTTGGAGCAGGAACACATTTAAAAGCTCTTGGTTTGTGGCCTTTGTAGGACCAGACTGAGAAAACCTGGTGCTCAGTGGTTTGAAATTTTTGGGATATATGGAAAACCTTCTGGATTTTGGCTCTCGTAGGTCTGAATTTATTAATCCTGTTCTGAACTGATGCAAACAAAATGCCCCCAAAAATGTCTTCAGTATTGTTAAATATAAAAGATAAGATGATTCCAGACTCATCCCTACAATTACATCTTCACAGGTTTGGTGGTGACATTTTTAGTCATAGTTTATCATTTGTGCTGAATCCTGCCTCGTAGCACTGAGGTGTTTTGACCAAAATGCTAATTTTAGCATGTTATTATGTTGCTTTTGAGTAATATGTTAAACATTGTTGTGTGACTGTCTATTCAGTCCACTGTGTTGTATATCAGCCACGTTGTAGTACTTTAACTATAACTTTTCATCCAGTCATGCACGATACCATCCATCCTTCCATCCATCCATCCAACCATCCATCCATCCTTCCACCCACCCATCCATCCATCCACCCATCCATCCTTCCATCCATTTATCCATCCATCCATCCTTCCATCCTTCCATCCATCCATCCACCCATCCATCATCCATCCATCCATCCTTCCATCCATCCATCCACCCATCCATCATCCATCCATCCATCCTTCCATCTATCCATCCATCCATCCATCCATCCATCCATCCATCCATCCATCCATCATCCATCCATCCACCCATCCTTCCATCCTTCCATCCATCCATCCACCCATCCATCCTTCCATCCATCCTTCCATCCATCCATCCATCCATCCATCCATCCATCCATCCATCCATCCATCCATC
>JBAMHV010000015.1:14585297-14603779 GCA_037177535.1 Pseudomugil gertrudae | reverse complement strand
CATCCACCCATCCATCCATCCATCCATCCATCCATCCATCCATCCATCCATCCATCCATCCATCCATCCATCCATCCTTCCATCCACCCATCCATCCATCCATCCATCCATCCATCCATCCATCCATCCATCCATCCATCAGGCTACGTTTTTCCATGTCTTGGTTTAATCATGTACTGACACTAAGTTGTGCATAGAAGCTTGTCAGAAATGGAAAAGCAGATTAAACTTTCACTGTAGCTTAAAGTGGTCAGACAAGCTCAAGACTGATGGGTACACTGTTGGCATGAATCCATTCTATGAGTTTAGTGATTGATAATAAACATCTCATTTTAACTATAAGAGAAACTACAGCAGTGACTATGTCAACACAAACGTTTACCTTATACCACTGGTACATTGATAAAGTCTGTTATGTTGGTTTCAGATTTACTTTGTCTAACTATGATGTTGGCTAAGTGTGTGTTATAATGAAATTACATCCCAGTATACATCTGTATGAAAGTAATTTCTACACAGCAATGTGGAGCATTTGTCTGGAGCAAACCAGTGTAACCCAAACTTAAGTGCTATCGATTCCTTTGTTTTAGCTATTCTTGTTGCATTATGAAAATAAAAAGAAACACTTAGCTTGGTTGGAGTTTGCACGTTTGAACAAAATGCCACAAATTGAGCTGATTTTTATTTAAACATTGATTGGCTGGGGTATGGGCATTAATGGATAGGCTCTAATAGAACTAGCTTACAAAGATAAAGAGCCACACAGACAGTTAGGATAATTTACACGCCACTTACAGCACTAGTATACAAATAAATCTGTGGAAACTCCACCACTGTTGCTTTTGCGAAGATGACAAACACAAGCACAAATGCCATTATCATCGATCGCAAGGCTTTTATTACGAACTTCCTGAAGGAAACAGTTTTTTTCTTGCATGTGAAGCAAGGGGGAATAAATTAACATGCAAAAGAAAGAAGATTTGTTTCACACTGACAGTCAATTTTGTAGCACTGAGAAAGGACATTTTTCTCCTCAAACGCCTCCATCCAAGCCTGCAGTGAACAACAATCTCCAGGATGAGGGAGTGAGCCTTAAAGAGGGACTGGAGTCAAACAGAGGCCTCTCAATGACACCTTCAAGGTTGTGAGCTGTTTCATTTTGGAACTGGGATTTTTTTACTGAATAGTCCGCAGAGCTGCAGAGATCAGGCAGACAACAAATAACAAAAGGAAGAAGGTTTATAACCATGAATAAACCATGATAACTACCTGTAGACATAGTGATGCATTTGTTGTATTGGACTGCAGATTCCAGGTATTTAGATTAGACAATGTAGATGAAGCACACATGCTTGTTAGTTTATGTAAAGTCTGAAAGTCAAATCTTCATTGTTTGTGGACAGTATAACTTTTCATCCCCAGGAACTCCACATAAAGCTTCAAAGTCAAATCTCTCTCACACACTCTCACACACACAGCAGTGAATAAATGGCAGATATTAGCTGAGTGTCTCTACTACTGAGAAATTCTTGCTTAATGGTAGATTCCAAGTCTTCTTACTGAGGGTGGATGTGGTGGGAGCTGCAGAATGAGGAGAAGATGAATGATTAGGTTGCTGTAAGTGAAAAGGTGACATGGCTTCTAGCAAAGAGAGGTAAAGGAGAAGAGAACCTGTGTGCTGATAGTGAGATGAAAAATAACAGCAGGGGTAATCACAAGACAACATACAACTTTTGCAAATATCTAAATCCTATTGACTCACATGTGTGTGTGTGTGTGTGTGTGTGCATTTTAAAAAGGCACACACACTAAACATACATAGAGCCCCATACCCCACCTCTCAACCCTGCTCTAAAACAAACTGTCTCATTAAGAAAAAACCTGCTTTTGTGTCTTAGACAGAAGAAGATAACAAGCTGTTGAAAATCTTTTTATGTACTCAGGTGAGTTACGGTAAGAAAGTATTCATTACCTGCAGAACAACCAGCCAATGAGGCCTGGAGTGGGTGATCCCTGCCCTCAGTTACAGTTTATTAATAAGCTTTTATCACATCTGGGACATGTTGCGTTACCTAGAACACATTTACTTGATTAGGTTTGGATTGGTTACATATTTGGTATCTTTTTTAAATCAATATGTTAAATTTGGTCCCTAAAAATCAATGAAAAATAGAAGCCCCTCATGTGGAAACACCAATATTGCTTAATGTGAGCAGAACTTTAATCAAGTTGACCATTTACAACCTTTGTCAGCTAAAGGTGAAGAAAAATTATTCTGCAAGTGTTTGTATGGATATTCAAGATAAGCTATCTAATAATATAGAATGATTATTTATCAGTTATTTTTTTTGGTTATCAGCAGTAATTCAGTGGTTAATTGGTTGGAGATTGGAATAATAAGCCCAAGTGCTGTTCTCATTAATAACTGTGTTGCTTTATAGTTCTTAAATATTAGGAATATTAAATATATTTAACACCTGATTAATTTAGTTTAACTACTTTATTTTCATGTTTCTGTAATTGTGCGACATGAAAACCTGCTGTGTGTTAATTAAATAAAATAATTATAAAAGTTTATTAATAAACATTTTCAACAACTTATTCAGCAAGACACAAAACTAACGTAATTTTTTATATAAAGATGCAATCCAAAGCTGGCTGACTAATAAACTCCCCACTGACCTCCTAACGCCACAGAGTTTTAGCTTAAAGGTGTACTGCAGCTCTTATGGGGCTCAAAACAGGGCTCCACATCTTTAGTACAAACACGTGACACATTAGCTGACATTAGTGACAGCTTCTCAAAACGGAGCGAAATAAGCGACAATTATTTTATACAATACCACTTTTAGAAACTGTAATGAAAAAAATCATTTTCTTTTCTTTCTCAATGCTTTTTAATTTTATTTTAAGGCAACTGTAAAGAATTAGGAATAAAATTCCCTAAAAAGCCCTAAAAAATATACAAATACTTTGAACTGGTCTTAACTTCTTTTTGTTACTTTTCACCTCTAAGAAGACACGAGGAAAATACAAAAGAAATAAAATAAAACTAAAATATTCTGAAGGGCCGAACAGTGCTGGGACAGGGATATGCGTGAGTATGCAGTCTGCAGAGGGAGGGAGCTGCAGTGTCAAAAGCGAAAAGCTCAGAGGAAAATTGAAGCTCCATAATGGAAGCATAATGGGCTTAGTGTCAGAGTCTTGCAGACGAGCTGGGAGGGAAGCACGACTGCCGTCATCCTCCCTTACCTCAAGCAAGCATAACGGGGTTTAGGAAACAACAAGGAGACAACACACAGACCCAAACATGCTTTAAAGATGCACCAACAGCCTAATGGCTGGATGTGGCTGGAATTCATAACAGCAAGATGGTCTCCTCCTGTCTCTTTGTGGGATTGTGGAACATCATGTCTCAGACTTGCATTGCATACTCAAATGATTTCCACTCAACTCATGTAGGGTCCTCCTCAAAATTCATGAGTAGAAATGCATGAATTTTTTATTGAAGAAGAGTTTCTTGGCTGACGTTTACAAAGCTAGAAGATGATACTTTCAGAACAATGAATACTTTAAAACTCTCCTTATAAAGAGGACACAGAGGAGACATGGATGTGCATTGTGTGGGGAGATTTTAATTAATCCCATGTAGAGAACACTCAAGTTGCATCTCAATTTACTACCAGCACTGTACAACAGCTGTCAAGACAGCAAATGACTTTGAGGAGCTTCCTCTGGTGATGACTGTCCCAGGTAGACAACCTCCTGCTATCATAGATCTAACACATTGTGTCAAAGCAGATTTCCAGTGTAACACAGGGGCGTTAGAGAGTAAAGGATGAGGCTGTGTCTCTACTGTTGTGTCAGAATCTGTACTTGGATCATCACAAATGTGCAGTTTAGAATCAGGGCCAAGATTTCGGTGAGTGTGTTTGTGTGAATTTGAGCTGAGGGAATATGCTCGTCTGAAGGGGTTGACGACAACTAAAGCAGATTTGGACTCTGACCATGTGTTGGCTAATTTTGGAGAACATCCAGATCTCTCCTTTATGACATCATCATGCAGAAGCGGAGCTGCATAAACAATATGTTGCAGAGCGTCTGCTGTGTGGAGCGGCGATATTTAAATTAGTGTACCACCTCAATAAAACAGTAGTGTGACAGATATGCAAAGCAATGTTAAACATCTGGAACAAACTGGATAAAATCTGTATTTTTTAGAGATGCTGGATGTTGTCAGACACTTCAAAAGTGACATAAAATAAGGAATTAAAGGACTTCAGTACTGAGAGGTTGCCGTCTTGTTGCACCATGTCATGTTATATGAAACAAAGACAGACATGAGGTTTTCTCCTATTAGGACTGTCACACACATCACTTTTGCTCAGTGTTCTCCTGGAGGTGGCTTATTAAGCTTTTAGGACACTCCTGGGGAAGACAACACATTCTTATAAAGGTCTCTTCCATTTGTACAGTCTGACTGTGAAGTCTCTCAGGAGATTACTACTTTTCTTTTTACCTGAGCATCAGCAACCTTTATTTTGAGCTCATGGTGCTGATTTCAGGTCTAGCAACGGTGCTGTTGCATGCTGGAGAACTTCCTTGCCTTCATTAAAACACCTGCAACAATCTTGTTTCAAGTCTACGTGTATTTTTAATATTAAGGACATTAATACAATAGTTTTGTGTATTGTACAGCCCTACAGGAAGCCCACCGTAATGTCATCGATTGTTCTTTTAAATTAGGTCATCTCTATATTTATTAGGACCATGCATCAGAGCCCTCTTGGCTGCTTATTCTTGAGCTACATGTGTATTTAACAGATATGCAACAATAAACAACTGTAATAAATATAAACAGTAAACAAAAAGGAATACATTTGCACCTCCACTGAAATATTTTTTAAGATCCTGAAAGGTATTGTAAAAAGAGGGGAAGCTACACAATGGCACACACGGTTCAAATGTATCTGTTAGCATCTGTTACACTATGTTCTAATAAAACAAAGTACTGGTGTACAAGATTTGCCAATAATTGCACAGTTTTTATTTTAATTTAAACAGCATTCCTGTTTGAGACATTGATCTGAAAAAAAACATGCAAACAAAAGCTAAATATTATATATACTCTGTCATGTGCCTTTACAGTGCAACATGGTGCAATGAATGTTCAATGAGTACGGTAAACACCCCTCCTCGCTCTTCCAAGATGTTTCTGATCTCACCACAGGTGTTGGCACCGATTCATTTGTGATTTTTACTAATTAGTTCCTCTATTTTTTTCCTTCATGTTTGGCAACAGCTGTTTTATAAGACAACAGACTTTATTCCATTTATAATCACCATAAAATTCACACATTTAAGTCATTTAATTTATACTTAATATTTAGTTTGAGTCGGAGCCATTACTCACTGGCAGTTAACTGTTGGATGGTGAAATACAGAATCTTCCGTTTGGTCTACAGATCATGTGAAAATCAGGTTTATTGGGATCATAACAGTGACACGTGAGTATAAGACTCAAGGTGCAAATACATACACTTGCAATGTGAGTTAGAATAAGGAGGTTTAGTATGGGAAGAAACCAAAAGTCCTGAAACAACTTTACTGAACACTTTAATGATGATGCACATAGAATGATATAACCATTCCTTGGTATGTAACGCAACTCAATCATGAATCATGAAGAAACCGTTGGAGAGGAATGACCCAGATGAAAAGGTCTGGAAGGTTGTCAGACCTCAATAGTAAAAGCAGGCGGTAACAACCTTCTATTGTTATATGGTACTGTAATATTTCCATAACAATTTGCATTGTCATATTGTAAATTTGGGGGAAATATATACGCTGTTTGAAAATAGAGGAACATTTGAAGGGCTGTTTTTGTCTCCTGCAGTGATTGTTAAGCCTGATAAATCCAGATACACGGACAAACAACTCAAATGTCTGTAATAGTAAGTCCAACTCATTACTTTTGCTGTATTATCAACAAAAGTTCAATTTTACAGGAGTTAGCCAAGGAATAGCTTTCTGAGTACAGCGAGACTTTGACAAACGTCTCTCATGAAACAGAATCATCCAACTCCACAAAGTGAATAGCACATATACAGATTATGAAAGAGTTTATATGCATGCACTGACATAAATTCATCAAATGGGATGATCAATGTCTCCAACTGAAGCTCAATGATGCAATCAAACTCACATCAACAACCTGGAAGACAAAACAAACAAACAAATCTTCTGTAGTCTTGGTAAATAATCAGCAGGGGCTGAACAGAATCACTCCAGGAATGAGTAACACGGCAAATATAAGGACACAGAAAAAGATAGAGGTGGTGGATTGTAAGGAGGATCTAGCTTTTTGGAGCAGTATACTGGCACAGAAGTGAGGAGATGGCACTGGATTCGGTGACCTCCTCAGGAAGAGAACCCTCCATGTCTTTGATGAAGGGGTCGGCTCCGGCATTAAGAAGCAGCTCGACGATGTCAATGAACTCACATGCCGATGCTAAGGGAAAGAAATACAGCAGAAGTTAGGAGGCAAAAACCATGTAAAGAAAGAAAAAGGTGTTGCTAGATCACCACTTTGGTCCAAAAGGAAATACATCATCATACTTTGCTGTGCAGACCAGGTCCCCAGAAAATAATTTGAACCATTTCTCAACAATCCAGTTAAATCAAGTTTTGAGCTGAGTTTTTTTTTAATCAGCACCTTTATAGAAAACAGCAGCAGCATTATAAAAAATATTTAAATACAATAAAAGTAATATAAGTAATATTAAAGTTTAGATAAAAATCTTATACACAGTCTGTATTAGTACTAGTGCAAAGAAAAAGCTGTTGCAGTTTACTTATGGGAGTGGTAGTGTGTGTGTTTGTGAGGGTGTGTGTGAGTGGGGGTCATGATGGGGAGGATGCTGTGTAGTGGAGTTTAAGACTGTTGCTTATGGAGGACCAGGAAGGACTTTGGTAAAGTAATACAACATTTTCATGCATAGGTAATAAATTGTGATATAAAATGATAGATTACTAAATATTGGTTCAGATTTAACAGTTATTCTGGACATAAAAGGCTTGATTTGAAAAGTGTTTTGTATATACACATTTTACACTGAAATATAAAAAGGAATTCAATGTGAAATAATTCATAATGAATACTGAGATTCATAAATTATTTTCAAATATTATTTCTAAAAGGACAATAACATAATTCCTGAATTTGGTTAAAAATGCCTTTCTATTTTTGAATTATTGAAAAGGTTATTCCCTTTTCCTTTCCTTTGCATCCATCTTTGTGCACAAACATTCCTTAACAAATTTTCCCATCAAGTCACAAAGCCAGCGACCAGAGAGCACTAATGCTACTAAAGCTAAAGCTAAGGGCAGTGGCTAGTGTCTAGTAGCTACCATCATGCAACCAACAGCAAGTTGCCAATGCAAAGCAGCCGGGTCCTGGGGCAGTGATGAGGCCTAACTAGGAGCAAATCCTCCAGGAGGTGGGCCAGGAGAGGGATCAGCGGGAGACTATTGGCTGAAACCCACCGGAGAAGAGACCAGGTGATTCCCCCAGGAGTGACCCAGCGAACATCCACCGGGTGGGCAGCCTCTCATCCAGCAGGACAGGCCGTCTGACAGCAGCAGCCTGGCAATGGGGCAAATCGAATCCATCGCCGTGGCTCACGATAGGCCTCGTGTTTGGGTGCGAGTGGGAAAATCCGAGCTTTGCTTAATCTCTTCACTCTGCTGCTTCTGTTGGCAGTTGTTGAACAACTGGGGAAAAACATTATGCAAACGAGCTAAATGACTTTTTACTTAGGTTTGGGGCTCATGACTACCCTACACCCAGGAAATTTACGGCTCTCTTGTCCTTCCTCAAGATAATAATCACAAAATTACAAGAGGACTGTTTTTAGTAAAGGTAGTAAAAGCACATCTTCTTCTCTGATTAAGAAAAAAAACGGGTCAGTTGAACCAGCTTTGGCTTGGCATCCCATCTTTCACTGTCTCACACTGTACCCCATTTATGAAAAAAAAAATCAGTAATTGTCATGGTAACTAAAGTTGTGTATCCAGCTACAAACAGCAATTACAGACCTGTGGCATTGACTTAATAAGAAAGTGCTTTGAGAGAAATGTGTGCTCAAATCAGCTTTTACCTCTTAAAAGCTGAAGGGTCGTAGGACTGAGGGTGCAGCCATTACTATCCCAACACCTCGAGCACCCCTAAGCCTATGCTAGGGTCCCAGTTGCGGATTTTAACTCTGCCTTTAATATGGTTTAGCCTCACTTGGTCATACATAAACTAACTTGAATATAAACCCTTTCAAACTGAATTGGTTTCTTAAAAGTCATTCACAAGAGGTCATGGTTTACAGTTCACTCTCTACCCTCAAACAAAGTAACACAGGTGTTTACACAATATAATAATAATATGTCTGAAAACACACCTCCCTGCAATCGTGTCATCAAATTCTCTGATGGCATCATCTTTCTCACCCTGCTGTAGACAAAGTGCAACCCTGGCATGTAGATCAGGGAAATAGAGATCTTTAAATCCTGGTGTAATGATCATTATCTTGTGGTGAAAGATGATCTTTTGACCCCAGGAGTCATGGAGTTTACACTATGATGACCTGTGTGGCTGACTTGCACAAAAGCTGTATTTTCTTAGAAGAGTGGCGTGTGTGCAGAGATCAGAGCCATATTTTACCATGCAGTGTTTTCAAGCATTGTGAGCTATGACATGGCTGTGTGGTACGGCTGCCTTACAGTCCAGAGTAAGACCAAACTGTACATGTACAGCAACCTTTGGCTACCGACCCCTTGCCTCACTCCACACTTCTTTCCCCAGTTAATCTATTATCCCCGTATCTCTGATAACACTCAGTCTGCTGGCTCTGAAACTCCTGACTTATCACTTGTATTGCATGCACTGCTCATAGCCATTGATTTTATTTTAACTTTTAAATCTCTCTTGTACTGAACTTTACATTACACATGTTCCAACAAATTCTGCACTTTTTTACTGTTTTATCATATAAAGCTTGATTAACTTTATTATGGCATGTTGCATTACTTGTCATTTTATTTTGTTATATAAATATTGTAAGCTTATAGAATGCTTTTTTTTTTAGATGTGTTTCATTGTATTTATATAATATTTTGGTTTAATATTTAATATATATGAAACAATAAAGGGTCCGTGACGTAGTTCAATAAAGATATTTGAAAGAAGAAGTACTGTGTATTTATTCTGTATAGGCACAAAAAAATAAGAACGCATCATTTCAACACACAACCCAAAAATACTTCATTATGCAGACAATGCGATGCTCGCTGGTTGTATTTGGGTCAAATGCCGGCGCATTGTAGTGACGTAATGAGAGGAACCCGCAGATATAAACAAAATGGCTGAGTGTAGCGATACCGTATCACGAGTGATTTTAGTGAAGATTTGAGCGATTTATCGATAGTTTTAGAGGACGAGGGTACATCCTGTGAAGACGATGTGGGTGTTGATGCTAACGAAGGTGTGCAACCATATTTATTTGAGCCTGGAAGCGACAATGACACGAGTGGGTCTGAAGAGGAAGAGTCGGACGGTAACAACGAATGGTACGGATATAAAGTCATTTTAATTTACATGTAGAAAAAACAAAGACCATACAAAGGATTTACTCTTTTCTGAGTCAATTTTGACACTGCGATTTGGCAACACTAGTGCCGATATCTTCTGCTATCTGCTTTCTTTTAAATATTGTGGGGATGGCAGCAGGTTTCAGAACACTTTGAAAACAGACTTTTAAGCCAAAAGATTCTTGTAATGAAGGGGTTTCCTCAAAGCAGTCAATGCTACAGATGATGCCGATGGCTGCCACTTGTCCCTAGTTCTCTGTACCTGTTTAGTCCATTTTTTACACAGATCCACATCTTTTGGGAATATGAAGAGGCTTACACTTTCAGTGGGGCAGTTCGAACATTGAACGCAAAGCTTTAGCATTTTGCAACAAATCAGCACAAACACAATGATATTTAAGCTGCGACCTCAACTTGTTTACATCAAACAGATGAGGGGAATGTCTACTCGTGACATCATATCCTGAACAGAGGCATAGCCCATGACCTCGCCTCGCTGCAGGATGGCACACAATTTGAACTCACTTAACTTTTTTTCACTTTATTAGTATTTGGTTTGGATAGAAATGACTATGTAGTTGAAATTATATTTATTTATCTATTTATGCAAAGTTTAAACATCTTGTCACGGACACTTAAAATGAGTGATGTCTGTAGAATTAATGCCCATTAATTCAACAAACCATCAGTCAGTTCATTGACTTTATTCAGTTAAATTGAAATATGTTACGAATGTAATACAACTTTAAAAAATGTTTTTCAAAATGGAAGTATTAACATGGACATGTTGTAGCTCTGTGTATGTAGGTAGTTTTACCACTGGGCTGAGCGAGGCAGTGCAGTGAACGAGTGAACATTATCACCTGACTTAAGTCCCAGAACAAGTCTGTGTGGTTGTCCTTCTAATGTTTGGACCAGTTTTAAGGGAGTTCCTTATTTTTTCATACTCTGAAGCATCGCTTGCACTGTGCATCAGGGTTCAGCAGTGCACCAGAAATATTTCCAAAACATAGCTTCCATGTTGTTAACAAGTACTTTCTGTAGCCACCATCCCTATACTGTTTTCTCCTCTAACCTGGCCTGCCTGTCTACAATGCAACTTGTCATTTTTACTTCTCCTCAATCACAATGAGTTGCCTTACGCAACAGGTCTGCCTCTGCGACTGCTGGCCTCGCAGCGCTTACAAACACCAACTCCAATGTACCAATTCATTTTCATAAAAAATAAAGTACTGTTTGTTTTTTAGGCATCGCTTTCAAAGCTCTAGTATTATGGTACTATACTGGTATCGGTATGCCATGCAACCCTTGCACCTTCACTGAGTACCCAAGACCCTAATCAGGACACACATTGTTGTGTACTGGGTAAAATTTTCAGCCAAGATAGAGGGAGTTTGTTCCTCCGTTGCTGCCGATGCTGCTGGGCTTTTTAAATAATGTAGCAGGTATTCCCTGTCCAGCCCAGGCTCTCCGAGATGCACACTTAGTTTGTTAAGCTCAAAGTCATTGATGATTTATTTTGTCTTCTTGGTGTTGAGGTAGCTATCGCTGCACTTGTACATGGTACTACTTTCTCTATGGTGCCTCGTTATTGCTGCTGATCAGGCCCACAGTGGTTTTACATCCAATTTGGTAGAGTCATGCGTGGCAACACAGTCATGTGTCAATATGACTGGACATGACAATATGAATGGACTGTGAACACAGAAACACCAGTATTAGGACAATGATGCAGGTCGTGCTGGTTGAGACATAGTAGCTGTTTACTCTTGCTTACACAGCAAGGTTCAGCTATGTCTGTTTATGCATAGTATTCACTGCAAACAACTCAAGCATGCTACTGCCAAAACATTCAATATTGGTGGTCACTGCTAGGGGGCAGCACACAGCACCTGGACTGTGACCTATGAAAATGTCAATCCACCGGAAACGTATTTCCATAAACTAAATTTTACCAACCTGTAGGCAATATTGTGCAATTGGGATGGACAATTTTAAAAATGCAGGTAATTGCAGAAAAGGGCAGAGAGGCACTCTTCAAAACTATCTGCCATTGTGTTTATATCCCATTTCACGTTGCTGCTCTTTGGCATGAGCATCTCTAGCTTTCAATTCTTCACCACACCTTGTGCACACAACACTTTACCTCACGGAAATACACATGGCCTACGAGCCAAAAGTGCTGAAAACGTCTGGGAACCACACTACGTCCAACATTTACCTAATTTACCATCATGGTTTAACAAAAAAAATGAAGAACAGTTGTGCTCATAAGTTTCCATCCTCTTGCAGAAATCATTATTTTATGGCCAATATTAAGAGAATATGAATGATAACACAAAAACTCTTCTTTTACTCGTGGTTAGTGCTTCGGTGAAGCCATTTATATCAAACAACAGTGTTTACACTTTTTAATCATTATGACAACAGAAACGGCACAAATGACCCAGATCAAAAATGTACACACCCCAGGTTTTTATACAGTTTATCGTCACTTTAACATCAGTGACAGTTTATAGTCTTTTGTGGTAGTTGTGGATGAGGCTCTTTATTGTGTCCAATTATAAAGCTGCCCATTCCTCCAGGCAAAATGCCTCCAGTTCCTGTAAATTCTTGGGTTGTCTTGTATGAACTGCATGCTTAAGATCTCCCCAGAGTGGCTCTGTGGTATTGAGGACTGTGATGGTCACTCCAGAACCTTCACTTTATGCTGCTGTAGCCAATGACAGGTCCACTTTATACGTCTCATGCACAGCTTCTGGGCTGATGAGGCAAATTTTCCTCCAGTCTTTTTGATTACATGCTGCATTCATCTTGCCATCAATTTTAACCAAGTGTCCTGCGTCTTTGTAGTTGACACATCCCTAAAACATCAGTGATCCACCTCCATGTTTCACAGCAGGAATGGTGTAGCCTTCATCATAGACCTTGTTGACTCCTCTCCAGATGTAACATATATGGTTGTGGCCAAAAAGGTCCATGTTGTTCTCATCACTCCAAATGATTTTGTTCCAGAAGAGTTGAGGCTTGTCTCTGTTTGGCATGTTGTAAACGGGATTTTTTTTGTGGTATTCGTGTAGTAATGGCTTTTTTTCTGGCGACTCGACCATGCAGCCCATTTTCCTTCAAATGCCTGCTTATTGTGCACCATGAAACATCCACACATTTTTCAGAGAATCCTGTATTTCAGCTGAAGGCGTCTGTGGGTTTTTCTTTGCAACTTGAACAATTTTCCTGACAGTTGTGGCAGATATCGTTGTTGGTCGACCTGATCGGGGTTTGGTTTAAGCAGAATCTCTCCTTTTCCACTTAATTAGGGTTTAAACACTGCTGATTGGCTTTCTCCTTGGATATCTTCTTCTTCTATCCATTTCCTGTTTTATATAATTCAGTTATCTTTTCCTGCAGATCTTTAGACAATGCTTGTGCTTTCACCGTGACTCAAAATCCAGAAAAGTTAGTGCAAGGTTCTGTCAGGAACCCAGAAGCTCACTGAACCTTTTTATGCAACACTGATACAAGCAGACAGATCACAGTGTGGATGGTTACCTTTTTAACCATTCAAACCAATTTGTGCCAACTTGTGTGCATGTTATCAGGTCAAAGTCTCAGAGGTATGTAAACTTTTGATCAGGGTCATTTGCACAGTTTCTGTTGTCATTATGATTTCACTGTTGTTTGGTAATAAATGGCTTCATCCAAGCACTAACCATGAGTGAAAGAAAAGTTTTTGTGTTATTACCTCTGCCAAGGAGGTTATGTCATCGTCGGAGTTTGTCTGTTTGTTTGTCTGTTAGCGACATAACTCAAAAAGTTATTGATGGATTTTGATTCAATTTTCAGGATATGTTGGGAGTGTCACTGGGAACAAATATTTAACTTTAGGTGGAGAACATCCTGGATTCTGGATGTCTTTGAAATTTTCAGTAACATTATGGTACTGCTTGGTGTCTGCGCTCTCAAAGTGTTTTTCTAGTTGTTCATATTCTCTGAAAAATGGCCAAAATTATTTCTGCAAGGGTATGTAAACTTTTGATCACAACTGTACTTTTTCTGTTAAACCATGATGGTGTAGAAGAATGTTAAAGAACTGGAAAGTAAGTCTTCAATGCATCTCATTATTGACTGTAAAGGTGTGTATAAGGTTTGAGTAAATTTGCCTCATTCCCTTCTTCATCATACTGTGGTTTGATACAGTACATACGGATCTGCAGTTAATGAAAAGCCCATCTGGAGGCTCTGTACTGACACCGGCCTGGACCTGAGCTTTCCCTTAACACTTCATTTTTGCCCAATTGGCAATTTGTGCCCCACTAAAAGGGTCTTGTATTTCTCTCCCAGTGCAGAGTGGTGAAGGGGGAAGGGAGCATGTTGCACTTTCCCAACCCAGTTAGTGGGTCCTTTCATTCTCAGTGCACCTCTTGGCCCTCTGGCACCTCGCCCCTCCCTTATCTCCTCTCATCCTCTCTTGTTGCGAGTGCTCTTCTCAGCTGGTGTCAATCGCTTGCTCCTTTTAAAAAGCGGACTTTGTTCTGCGCCATGTTCGCTGATGTCAGCAGCTGCACTGATTGACAGTCAGGCCTTTTAAAATACAGCTCAGAGATGGCAGGCGGGAGTGTGAGCCCATAAGATGTGATGATACATCGGAATGCTTGAGGGTGCGTAAACAAACGTGTATGTGAATAGTGTAAAACTGTGTGAAGTGTAAAACGTCACAGAAATCACTGATCTTTCATCCAAATCGGACTAACAAGCTTGGCAGGTTTTTCTGCCATATTTGCAGACTTCCTCTTGTTGCTCTAAACTGTATTTTATTTAGCTAGCTTGTGTGTGCGCGTGGCGGGTGTCTCGCCTGGACCTTGAGCTGTAAAGAGTGTTTGGCCCTCAGGGGAGCAGTAGAGGAGGAGAACAATTTATGGTGAGCAGTAAACCCTCAATTAATCACTTGCCAGCCACCGTGGCCCTGTGCAAAGAGAGGTAGGAATGAATTTTCATTCTCTGCTATTTGTCTCTTTGAGTTCATCGCTTATGTTTATTAGTCATCTTTTTATGCCCCATTCTCAGGGGTTCCTTCTAGTGAGTGCATATGTATGTGTGTGTGTGTGTCTAGCTCTCCACTAGATGATCCAACATGTCCACTTGAACACCACCAAGATAAGGGACAGATGGTGTAGTCTCACACACACACACGTATATACATAGTCACACAGAGGCACAGAGGACATGAGAACCGCCCTGAAGGGACATGTGTGTTGGGGCACGAGAGGGTCAGGGGAGTCTAAAGACCACTGCTGATTTCCTTTGGGAGGTCTGACAATGATTACACACACACACACATGCACACTATTACAGAGGCATATCCACTTGTACATACCATAAGACGCATGCACATGGGCAGAGAGAATGAAAGACAAAGGTACTGAAGAGACTTGGTAAAAAAAAAAGGAATTGATGTAAGAGTTAGAGGAAATGAAGGGCATTTGATCAATCTGAGACAAATGTAAGTAAGCAATGAGCAAGCGCATTCAGAAAACAAGTTGAAGTATATAAAAGGAGCACAGACAAGTGATGCCAGAAAGTGCTGAAATGATTATATGAGGCATTCTTACCATAATGTAAGGCTGTCTGTCCTTCATTGTCCTGTAAAAGGCAAAACAAGTGTTTACTTCAGCAGATCTCTGACTCTGGATGACTATGGATGAATAAAGTAAAAAGAGAGCAAATAAAAAAAAAAACAATACCCGACACATATATTACAAATATTAGGTGTGAAATAAGTCAATAACCCAGTTCAAACTTCCCAAAGGGAAACATGCTAGAGCACCAATTAACTTCTAAATCGATCAACAGTGCTGCTTTCAATGTACCGAGGGGGCATTATAAGAAGATGAGATATAGATTTAAGAAACATGTGACCTGCAAATCAAAACTTTCAACTTAGAACTCTGTTCTGCCTAAAACAACAAGCTACTAAACTCAGCATTATGTCACGGCGGTGACGACCCCATCATCACACCAACACCATACCATGGTAACCAACACAGACACATACAGTGTAACACTTACATGTGTTGTGAAGATTAAAAAATAAAAACTAAAAGCAACAAACTGCATCTTAATGAAGAGGAAAACCAGGAGAGTAGTCCACATGCTTTGTTAAAACATAGCTGCTTGGAGTTCTTAATCAAATTAAATAAATCTGTTTTTTATTTTTTATAGTATTTAAAGTTGGTGTTGGATTTTGGACGTGCTTATAAATACCAACACCAGCAGAAATGGCAGCATTACCATTGTTCTTTTATCCCTCTGTATAGCTCATAGCAGCTTGGATATAAGAGACAACCTCCAATGGGAAGCTTGGTGGATTGATCACCAATACCTCCATATGTTGAGGTGGCCTGGGCAAACCCTGAACTTCACTTTAACTCAATATGTTCATTGATGTGTAATTATGGAAAACAATTTAAAAAATAGAAATGCTGTATTAGCACATGTGAATGAATCAAGGTCTGTATATTAAACCAGGCTTCATGGACACACACACATTATAGCTTGAAAATGAGAATAGTATAAAACAGACCATAAAGGATAAGAGCCCCTGATATAAAGCCTCAGGGACAGTGAAGGGGAGGCTCGAACTCAGAGGATATCCGGAAAACCTGAAGTGGCTTCTTGCATGTAAGACAGTGCATGTGTGTGTCCTTAGGAGAGTACAAATGATACTTGAGGTCAAAGATCAATGATAGAGACATAACTCTTGTAAGAAGTGGTGGACTGGGGCAACGAGGGGATAAGTGTGTGCAGGTATACTCGGACAGAATATATGACAGGCATCATCAACAGCAGATTCAGTTCTTAATCACCACTCTAAGCTGCCTTTTCACCTCATAATGATGATAAATAGATCAAAATGTTGCATTTGGTCTGAGAACAGGCACACTACTTCCATAAGTTCAGAGATTAAAAACCAAGAAGTGCCATGAAATTTCCTTCTGTCCTTTACGATTCACTTCAGCAGTACAAATCCCTAAAATGGTTACGATAAAATGTTGTTTTGGACTTTGCTAGAACAAAAGCAGATCTCTGTGTGCACATTTCAGTTTTAGTTACCTGCAAAGTCCTTGTTTAATCTCCATTCAATGCTTTTTTTTCTAAAAACTTATCCACCTAACCACACCTTATTTACACAATACAAAAACTCCTTTCTTCTTTTCCTCCTATAACTAAAAAAATCCACCTTTCTCACTCTTCTGTTTTACTGTCTCCTCTTCAGTTCCAATCTCTTTCCTCTTCAATTCCTAATTTCCTTTCCTTCTCATTCCTGTCTGGCTTCTGTGGCTGGGCCCAGTGCAGAGTGATCCTATTGTTGTGTTTTTCTCTGCCTCTCAGGGGCAGCACTTCAGGGACCTGCTGATTGGATTAGAGCTTTCTATTCCCTCTGGGTTGATCGCAGAGAACAGATGCAAATCGCCACCCGCACGGAAAACAGTGTAGCTGCTAACCTAAGATAACAATGCTGTCTGTCTGCGAGTCAAATCATAACCTACAATGTTCTACCGCTATCTTGTTGGCCTCACAGTAATGAGTATAGAGACAAGAGAACAAAGCAGTGGAAAATCTAAGGTTCAACAGGGGATCTGGCAATTTGCTGCAAATATAAAACAGGGATGATATTCTAGGTTAACAAAAGTGATTGATGAACAGTTTATAAAATATACATAGAGACTTGACACTGTGGGGTCAGTGACAGATGGTTAAACTCGGTGTTGTAAAGAAAACCTTGATGCACATAAATACATACAGCTATAATTAAAGACTGGGGGGTTTAAGCCATAATCTGTAGCCAGCACTAATCTGCATGTTGTCCAAAAGCATGTATGCACACATACACAGCAAACCAACGTGCGACTGACAATAATTAAGTAAACAATTATTCCACAAGTCAAACTTTTTTTGTAAATAAACAAATAAAATGAGGATCTCCAGTATGTGCGGAATAGGCTAGTGCACCAGTGCACCAAACAGGCTTCCTGGATGTTCATGTGAGGGGGTCAGTGGCCTGTCCTCTCAGCGCTCCCTAATGTCCCTAGATCTAGGACGGAGGCTTGATGGAATCATAGGAAATTGGATTGTCTTCCATTTGCTTTGGAAGCAGCCTGGAAGAGACACTCCCTTTCCATCCCTCTGCCTCCACCCCATACCTGCAGTTAACATCCCCCTCTCTCCCCCCTCTCTGGTGCCCCCTGTTCCCATCCCATTACGAAGGCATGTTGTACCAACCCTCTGCTTTTACATGTCATCCAAAGTTTCCCCTTGCGGTGCAGAAATGCTGGACTGGATGTCAGCAGAGTACTCAATAACGCAGTGGCTTGCACAATACCAGAAGGAGAGATCCAGCCCAGTGTAGTAGTGTATCACCCTAATGGGGTGGAGCAATATGCTTAGGAGCAGCATGGATAGGGATTGATCTATCAGTACAATTGCAGTTTTGCTGTGTTTAAGTCACACTAATCTATCATTTCTACCATACAAATGATGTGAAGCAAGATAGATGAAAGGGAAGGAGAGTGGATTAATGGTAGATAGAGATATGGCATTCAGCCTTATTTATCAACTGACCAAAATTGATAATACTATAGCTAGTCCAAAATGTTGTGGACACATTTTTGTGTATTTTAATACAATACACCAAAAACAAAAACAGACATAAAAACTCCTATCAGATTATCTCAAATACAAAACTTTGGTATTTTTGGAAACAACTCAATTTAGATGTAAGCCAGGAAAACGCATAAAAACCCGTGTGCAGCATGGTTTATCAGAAGAAATATATATATATATAT
>JBAMHV010000015.1:14565512-14585197 GCA_037177535.1 Pseudomugil gertrudae | reverse complement strand
GCATGGTGTATCAGAAGAAATATATATATATATATATATATATATATATATATATATATATATATATATATATATCCAGTTTCTCCTATTTGGCAGAGAAAAACTGTAGTGATCGATATATCCATCCCCAATGATGGAAATGAGAAACTGGAGAAGTACCAAGGCTTCAAGGAAGAACTGGAGAAAACCTGGAGGGTGAAAGCAACAATAGTGCCCATAGTCGTCGGAGCACTGGGGGCTGTGTCCCCCACACTAGAGAAGTGGCTCCAACAGATACCTGGAAAAATATCAGACATCTCCATCCAGAAGAACGCAGTCCTAGGAACAGCTAAGATACTGCGTAGGACCCTCAAGTTCCCAGGACTCTGGTAGAGCTTGAGATGAACAGCCACCCGCCCTACCCAAGGGAGATTGGAGGGGAGGGAGGAGTTATATATATATATATATATTTTTTTTTTTACTTTGCCTTTATCTAAAAATAAGCTCATTCAAACAATTGTTTATTTAACCAAACATGTCACAGCCTTGCAACTAATCACACTACTATATTTTACAGCATACACAGGTTTAAAGTTTTACTTTCAATACAAATATTAAATAAAAAGAGGGTGGAGATGCAGATGGAGGGGTGGGAGAAAGGGAGGTGGGAATCCAGGAAATCACATTGTAGGATTTTAATGAATAAATTTGTACATTTCTCTGTAAAATAAATATTTTGGCATCTACAAACAAGCTAATGTTTTTTTATTTACTTTCGCAGATCTGTAAGTTCTTAAAGAGGCTCCTGTCCTCCACTTGTTACCTGTATTAATGGCACCTGTTTGAACTTGTTATTAGTATAAAAAAACACCTATCCACTACCTCTAACAGTGAGACTCCAAACTCCACTATGGCCAAGACCAAAGAGTCGTCAAAGGAAACCAAAAGCAAAATTATAGACTTGGCTTGGAAGAGTGAATCTGCAACAGGTAAGCAACTTGGTGTGAAGAACTCACCTGTGAGAGTAATTATTAGAAAAGGGAAGAGATACAAGACCAACGATAATCTCCCTCGACCTTAGTCTTCACACAAGATCTCACCCTGTGGGGTCAGAATGATCATGAGAACGATGAGCAAAAACCCCAGAACTTAGAGGACCTAGTAAATGATCTGCAGAGAGCTGGGACCAAAGGAACAAAGCCTACCGTTAGTAATACACTATGCCAAGGACTCAAATCCTGCAGGCCCAGACGTGTCCCCTGCTCAAGCCAGTATAAGTTCAGATCAGTCTGAAGTTGGCTAGAAAGCATTTGGATGATCCAGAAGAGACTTGGGAAAATGGTGTATGGTCACATGAACCCAATTTGAAGTTTTTAGTCCACTTGTTGTGTTTGGAGGAGAAACAATGCCAAGTTGCAGCCAAAGAATACAATACCTACCTACTGTGAAGCATGGGGGTGGAAACATTATGGTTTGGGGATGTTTTTTGCAAAGGGACCAAAATGACTGAAGTGATTTTCCTTTTTTTTTTGTCTCCCATAGACAAAGTGTATCTATGATAAATACAAGCCTCGTTCATCTTTTCAAGTGGGAGAACAAGTAGTTGACTAAAAACACTTTTGCCTCACTATAGGTGTAGGTGTGATTGTATACATATAAATATGATCATTATGGCAGTCCTCTGCTGCTGGTTAGTTGGCCACCACCATTTTGTTTGTCTGAATCTGAAAGTTCACCCTTAATGGCTATTGCTAGTGGTTTTATTCTGCACGTGCAGAGCACTAAAAACTTTAGTCCATGCCCACCTACTGGGTGGAGCTTTAGTACAAATTGTGCTGAGCCCTTACAGTCGGCTCCTTAACAACAGCTTTTTCTTCAGTTATTACAGAGCCAGTGAGGCCCACAGCTCATAGAATCTGGGGTTGCAGTACGTAACCAACGTTCTATTTCATATCAGCTTCGCCCTTTAAGGCTATCACTAGTGGGTTCAAGGCAAAGCAGGATGTAGTCCATGCCTCACTGAGTCTGTTCAGTACCACAAGCACTCACCACTCCTATGGTGAAGAACTCCACACATTGTTGTTTCTCGTACAGAGGAAGCATCTGACAGAACAAGCAGGTACAGTGATGAGTCATGTGAGGGCCCAGGCAACCCTCCTTTCTTTTCTCATGATTTTTTCTGTCTCAGTAAACTTTCTTTTGGCCTTTTCTTTCTCTCTTCCTTTCCCGCCTCCTCCCTTTCTCCCCCTGCTGTCCCTGACAGCAACATTAAACAAGTGGAGAAAAATGAACAAGCAATTATGATTTATGATCAATGCATGCAGCAGCTGCTGACTTTTATAATGACAGTGGTCGGGGGGAGGGAGAAGAAGAATGGATGAATGTATGCATGTGTGTGTGTGTCAGTCTCCATAGTGTGTGTGGAGGGGAGATGAGGGGTGAATCGATAAGCGACGGGGATCATTGGTATGCAGATTCCAGCAGATAGGGTTATGATAAGCAGGTGTCATTAATCAGAAAAAAGAGCTCTGATAGCACGGAGAAGATGATCATCCTAATTCAGATGGTCGTAAGTGTAACCAGAGCAGCTAGCAGAACACCAAAATCAAGAACAGAGCTGCCTATACAACATAAAAATGCCCTGTCTTACAGATGACCATTTTCAGAGTGAGGTGTAACTTTGCTTTTGAATATTGAGTCTTGTTTCTATGGAAAAATGTTTTTGAAAGAGTGAAATTCTGCCATGCTGGTGCTTTTCAGTAACCATGGTGAAGTTTTTGCTCTAGGCAATCTACAGCTTGATGCAAAATCTACTTCTCTCAATTATTTACTTGTTGCATCTATTTTAACAATAAAATAGTGTCTTCTGCCGCCTATCATCACCAAAAGAAAAGCTGAATAATCACTGCCATGAACTTTATCTCACAAAATAAATCATTTTTGACCCAATCTGTAATGAAAACGACTTTATAAGGGTTTGGAAACATTGAGACTCTCCACAAACAGAACAGCAGGACAAAGGTCAGAGATCAAACACACCAGCAGTGTTTAATTTCTTTATAAAATCATTTCAGAGATTATTAAATCCACAGGTATGCATGGATATTGTGTTTAGACAAGGAAAAAAGATGTTCAGCGGATGTGTTATTGCACATGAATTTGACTTTTGTGTGCTATGTATTCTTATCCTTGTGTTCAGGGAAGGCCTCCCCCTCCCCTTTTAAACGGATCTGCAGACTATGGCCAGTCCTAATTGAATCTGGGTCTTCTCTCTGCGCAGGAAGAGGTAACCTTGCAGCTCAGTGTGTGAGCACTGCCACCCACGGTCAAATTAACCAATCACCAAACTCTCTGCCCTTCACACCTCGTGTCCTTCAGGCACCTGGGAGCTCCCTCTTCCCCCCCTCTGCCATGAGCAACATCACCGTTGTGGAAAATAAACCCTTACATAAATATACAAGTATCTACTGCTCCTGTAAGTAATATAACCTAAACTTCAACACCCCCCTCCTTCCAAACTCTAGACATACACAAACAACTAAATATACAAAAAAAAAAATGTTTTCTCTTCATCTTTTAGTCTCACAACACACAAAGACAAGTCCCCCCCCCTCCATGGCACTGAGCTTGCTTGCTTATCCCCATGGGACACCTTAGCCTCCATTAAAGCCATCAAAGGAGGAGGATAGGGTTGGGGCTCAGAATTAACATCACCAGAGGCCCTGTCTGTCCACTTGCGGCTCATCGATGACGTTTAAAAAGAAATATATGAAATAAATAAATACATAAAAGAGTGTAATATGAAAATCAATGGCCAGGCAGTGTGGGCTGTGGAGTGGGCTGAGGCATTTGGAGTGAGGGACTCATAAAGCTGAGTACTGCGGGAGACTGATGGAAGGCAAAACACTTACTTTGTTTATTCTCTCCCCATCCCCTCCCTTTGCTGTCTGAATCCCGCTCTCACCCTCTCAACCACCCCCCCACCTCGTCTAAAACAGTCGAGGACAGCTTTAATGCTCCTGACAATTTATGTGGACGGTTAAGAACGATGGAAATCAAATAGTTGAGTGTAGGCAAGGCCCAGTGAGTGGCCAATAAGAAAGAAACAACAGCTGATGATGGCAAAGAGGACTGTTACCTGCTGGAATGGCTCTTTAGGCTGCACTATTACTGTCAAGTTGCTGGCTCTTTTCTGAGTGCTCATATTATAGATTCATAACTGTATCCATGTCTGATAGGCCCTTTTAACACAGCATGGCAACAGCTTTCATTTCATCAAGTACAACTAATGTGCAGCAAGTACTAAATACGAATCCCATAAGAGCAACGTACAGTGTGACTTATAAAATGCCGAGTGATGTGTGAGGTGGATATACTACCCTTTTTGTGTGTATGATCCTCTACAGAGCTTTGTTTTGATTATTGTGTTCGAAAACATCCATCTGTTGAACTCTTCCAGAAGTGGTGGACCAACAAAGATCCCTCCAAAAAGCAGTAGTCAGCCTAGCTCTGTAGACCCAACCATATGTGGTAAAGATGCTCTTAAACAGTGGAAAATATCTTAGGTTTGCCTTGTTTTTTGGTTGTTCCAATCATTCAAATTGTGAAACCGAGCAAGAAGAGACCTCGCCAACTTTGGCTGGAAATATGTTCCATTTATTTTTTTTAGAGTTTATAATTAAAAGCAACTAAATATTTTTTTCCAGACATTACAGGAGCTTGAGTACAGTTACAGTATTAATGTTTGTTATTTTATTCAGCTGCCCATCCAAATATATTTAAATTTGATGAAAATACTGCTTTTTATGGCAACTGTTATGAAAAAGAAATTAATTTACTACAAAGACTGTAATTAATCATTTTTAAAAAATGAACAACACACACACACACACACACACACACATATATATATATATATGTATATATATATATATATTTACTTATTGGCTTGAGATGATCTAACATTGTACAGCTTTACTATTGTCTATCTTAGATCCTTGTTTATTACTTGTGCTGTTCTTGATTTCTTTATTCTTTGGAACTTTCACTAGATTTTGGTTGTTTATGTCTCCACCTTGCTGCCTTTTCTTTCTTAATGACCCTTTACATTTGAGACGATAGGTTGCACAATTGCCCACACACAAACACACATGCACACACACAATTATGACGAATCTTGCTGGATATTTGTTATGACTGGGCTGACTGAGCCATTAGTTATAGGAGGCAGTGCTGGGAAAGGGGAGGGATACAAACGTGTAATAATGCTCCTAACATAGAATTTCAATCAGCCCCTTGTGTGTGTGTGTGTGTGTGTGTGTTTTTCACTTTCACCACACAAGTAGTTGACACCACAGTAGAGGACACAGAGAAGAGGAACCAGCTTTCATTGTTTAATGCAACTGCAGATATGCTTCATTCCAAAAAGCATATCTACAGTAAACTACATGAGATCTATAAAAATACAGATGGATTTTTGGCTTAATGTTTCTCTGTGTTTCTTTGATTTACAATATTTTCACTGGCTGTCTTCTTGACTTGTATCTGAGGCTGATTTAGTTCGATAAGACATGTAGTACAGTTTGATAAATGCAATAAGCCATATTTATTTTGATACTTTCTCCCAATAGATTCCTAAATTAGCTGGAATAGTCCGTTTTCTAACATAGCTAAACTCATATATTACAAACATGCAGTCAACCTTAATAAAGGAGGAGTCATGTGTAACTCATCACAAAGTAGAACCCAAAATGATGACTCAAGACATAATAAGAAATGTAGGTTTTGATAAGTTTTGCTCTACATTGAAGCATAAGTAAGCTTGTGTGTTTCTCATTTTGAGAGAATACACTCTAAAAGCAACTGACTGTATAGGTCTTAATATTCAGGTTGACGTGATTTTAGTAAGAATGGATCACATAAACATTTATGTGGCCTGAAATCTAACCTAATAGCATTTACTTCATGCACTGGCAGCCAAACTAATTCAAGCACAAGACTTTTCTTAAACCTCTGAGCTATGTTGGCGTGTTAGTAATTACTTTGTTACTTTTTTTTTACCAGGACCTTATATCTTTTGAGTTTATATTTTGAGACCTAAGTTCATTACTGGTGAAAAAAGGGTATCCCAAAGACCTACCAGCAGATTTCACCCAATGCTCTTTCAAACCTTTTGATTAGTTTTCCACTTTTCTACATTACCAAGGTGATGCATCCCGCACCACTCCCCCGCTTTTTGTGACCTGCTTTAGTATCAAATGCTGGGAAGTGTCCCAGTAACCCAATAAAACACAGCCATTAGTCGTATAACAGGTGTGTAAGTATACCACCAAATCTTAAACAAAACTTACGCAATAACCTTCAAAACATTAAAGTTGAAAATATGTTTTTTTTACAGTACCTGCAGATTTCAGAGGATTTACAGAATAAACTATGTTTGTAGCTTAACATCCTAAAATGTCCAGTAGTAGATCCTAGAAAAACAGTTCCAGGAAGCAACATTTTGAAAATATATAATTAAAAAAAACTTTTTTGTGGGCTGAGTCTTAAAACTCCAACTCAACACACACAAACCCTCCACTGTAGACACCTGTGCAAGGTCCAAGTGCAGATCGTATATATGAAACATGTTGTGTGTTCTTGAGCCACCAATTGCAGGCCAACCAGTCAGATATTTATTACTATTGATCTTGCTGGTCCTGGCTGGAGACTTTTGTTCAGCCGGCTCAAAGCTCTGACCTCAATTAAGTTATGAATTTCTATCTGATAGACTGGGAGTGCTTGGGGCCTGCCGTGGCCGTGCTACCACGCGGGATTAATTAGAATTAGCGGTGCTGCGAGTCGCCCTCCCCGCCTCATGGATCATGTTGTTTTAATACAAAGTAGAGGCGGAGGCAGGGAGGGATGGAGTGAGTGAAGGAGACGGGGACATGGGGGGAAGGGAGAGTGATGAGGAGAGGCAAAAGAGAGTCAGACTGAGAGGCAAAAAAATGCAGGAATGGGTAAAGTAAAAGCATGTGATACAAGGCCACATGCTTAAAACCTGTGCTGCCTCCTCCCCCAGTCATCTCCGTTTTACATCACACCAACATTTTCCTTTCCTTCCTGTCATTGTGTTTGTATTTTCCTAACCTGCATCTCACCTGTCCTGCCCCCTTTGTCAAAATAATCCCCCCCCACTGTTGTGTAGCCTCTCACTAATCATAGACTAAGTCAGACAATGTGAAAATCTACTCTGGACCATTACGGGTCTTCTCCAGTCGTAACCCTACAGCACCAAAGCTTTAGCTGTTTAACTCCACTTTCCATGAATGGGTATGAGCTTTCTGCAAATGCACATTTCCTCTGCAACCTGAAATCCTGCTACGGGTTTGGAATTACAGCACCTGGACACAGGTGACCACATGGTGAGCAAACACTAACAAACACAGCTGGTCCCAGTAGTTCTTACATGATTCAGTTCTGAATAAGACAAAAAAAGAAAACCTCACAGGCCCAAATTCTTGTGACTGCAACTTCGTGCACTGAAATGTCCCAATCTTCCTGTTTCATGTGTTTTATTTCTTATTTCATTTATTTAATGATAAGAAACAGTTAAAAGTAATAGTAAACTAGTAAAGTAATTAGCAAAATACTTTATATAAAGTAGGAATCTGCAGACTTAAACTTAATGTATATTTGCATGAACAGAAATAAAAATTCATGTCTAAGAAGGACATTTTTGGATTTATATGTCACATTCTTAAAAAGACTAAGAAAGGCTGTACATCGTTATCAGAGGTTAATGACATGTGCTTAAGTTGTAGAGTTTGCTGCTAAAAGAACTTTCTGCTATGTCTACAGAGGCTTATACAGAGAGTGGGATATATCTGTATCTCTAAAGTCTAAGCCAGTCTTAGATTTAAATAGACAGACAAACAAACAGATCTTTATTCATCCTTGAAGGGAAATTCATATTTCTGGCAGCCTAATAAAACACACTCCCATCCCTCCAGAATAAACACTTTAAACTTAACACTCTTGTCCATATGCAGACACCCACAGTCATATACCTGTTGCTGCTGTGTTTTTACAGTTTTTTTTCCTCCACAGGTGCTCCTGATGATGTCTCCTGATGATATCTGTTGATCTGTTGCAGTTGTTTGGTTTTTTTTTTGTTTTGCTCTCCTTTTCTTTCTTTTCCCACCCTTTCCCTCTGCTGTCTCCTTCTCTCTGGTCCTCTCCAGCAGTTGGAAGCAATAATGGTGAAACCCCCCCCCCCAAAAAAACAATAACTTCTTTTTTAATATGATAAAGAACAAAATTTAGAAATCAAGCAGTCGTCATGATGCTGGATATTACAGGTTAAAAAAGCTAAATAAATAAACATGAGTGAATCACCATAAATATCAAATGATGAAAACAAATAGATTAAACACTTTAAGAAAAAATATTTAAAATACACACATTTAAAAATGCCAAATAACAAAACCAAAACACATAAAAGCAGAACTATGTAACAAACCGGCACAGTTTTAATCAGTTTACTTTACTGTTTTATGACTAAATGCTCTCGGGCTAAACTTATTTATCATTGTTGTGTTTAAAAAGTCTCTGCCATAAAAGTAAGTACTGTACTATTCAAACTCCATTTCCATCATTATATTTAACAGGGTTTCATTGTCATCTGCTACACAGTTTCTGTTGGTCGCTGTCCCACTTTATCTGGGGGGTATTAGCAGAGAGAGCACCGGGACGTGGTCAGGAGGAGGACAAGGTTTAATGTACTGTACCAGCACCAGGACCTGAGTTACAGTTGGCAGGTGGCAGATCTGTGATCTGTGTATTCAAACACATGCAGCTACCTATTGTGATGCCTTGATCCTGGATTAACGATCAAACGAGCCCTTAATGCAGGTTACCAGGGTTTGAGAACAATTCACTAAAACAATCAGTTGATTAATTTCCAACGATTTCCCTCTTCTACCAAGCAAATAATAATACTTTTTGTTTTAACTCTCAAGTGCCCCTCCCATTTTTAATCAACAAATTAAGCACAAATCATGTTTGATCTTTATTTACTGGTGGCTCTGCAGTTGGTAGAGGTCAAGAGAGATTACTGGTTGCACTAATAGCCTGCAAGCAACCCAAACATTCCTCTGTTCCTCTCATTAAAACACAAAAAGCTCCCCTCCTCTTTGTTTCATATCGAACAGAACCACGGTATAAAAATGTCATATAACAAAAACATTCTCCTTTTCTTTAGCAATGCTCTTCTGTTTGACTTTTCATATCCTAAAGGATGTAAACACTTTCAAATAAGGATATTATTATGGGTAGATAATTTGGCATTGCAGTAGAGGGGTATGCTTTAGCAGACTGTATTTTACTTGCACGTCATACATCTGAAACCAGTAACTGTGATGCAGAGATCCGGTTTCTGTATTCTGTCTCCTCCATGGCCGATTTCTCCCTGACACCTGAGAGACTGGCAGGCGGAAAGGCCCTAATGGCCTGAATTCATGAATCCGGTTAATGTTTGTGTACCAACCAGATGCTAAATCCCAGTTCTCCAACATCTGTTGAAGGTTTCCATCTTGTGTGTACGTAAAAAGAGCTATTCTGAAACAGATTACCTAAATCCATTAGCTGTTTATTATTGCCTTTGCTTCTTTATTTGCTCCATTACAAACAATTCAGAAAGAGAGAAAATAAACATTTGTGTGGTGATGAATTTAAGCAAAATTCTGCTGATTTCCCTCTAACCCTCCTACCTGGTCAAAAAAAATCATATTTCTTCCTTTGACTTCTAAAACTCTTGGCACTTAAGAGATATTAATGTATATTTTAATGATGGATACATGCCTGTAAATGTGTAACATCTTTTATAAAATGAAAAAAAAGCCTCTACTATACTTGAGTCTGCCTCTGTTGTCATTGTTTTGATACGGCTGTAAATCATCAGTGAATCGTTTCATAGTTATCCCACTGTTAAGCCCACCCCCTCCCCGCAGGCATTCAAAACAAAAGGGCCACACATGACCACAAAGAGAAAGTCATTTGTGAAATGTCCTGATTATGTTGGTTGTGCAACGTAAAACAATTTGCCTGATTACTTCCAATTGATTTGTCCTCACAGTTAAAACCTCAGTGAGAAGCTCGGTGAGCTGCATAGTGTCGTGCCACTGGGCAGGGAAGAGGAGTAATTTCTCCGATGTGCAGCTGAGCCAGCTTACCGCCAAAAAGCTAAAGCCGGTTGGATGCGGCTAAACCTAGGGGGGCCTAAACACAAGGCTAGCTATCAGCTAACTCTGTCCACTAAAGCTCTAAGGGATTTGTGTGCTACAAAGTGAATTAAAGGTGACCTTCTGAAAGGGATGGAGAGGATGGAGAGGATGGAAAGACAGTGGGGAAGGGTGAAAGGGATGTAGACGGTGTAACTGTTTGTCCAAAGTTTCTTGAATATATCTTTGGAGATGTGCTTCAGGAATGATGTGGCTACATCGCTACATTGAGAGAAGGGGTGTGTGTGTGTGTGTGTTTAATGGCTTGCCTGTATTTCACATCTGTCTGGTCTGCTATTGAAAATGTATAGGGCATCATGAAGAGGAGAATGAGTTAATAACATGACTTTTTAGCTGTTGAAATCATGTTTATAACAAAATATTTCTTCAAACACAGTAAAGTTGCTCAGTGAAGATAGAAAATCATCCCTTTGGTCTTGAGTCTAACGTTCAAATCTGTAGATAAGTAATACATTTTGGTTGCATTCTTAAAAATTCTTAAAAAAGGGGGTTTGTATAAAGAAAATTCACTTACATAAGCCATTAAATACTGACTTTTTAGAAAACTTAGTGTACAAATACATCAAAGGTAGTGCTTTTCCCCTCATTCAGTCCTGCCACTGTACCCTTTAATGTAAATGACGTCTTTAGACCATCCCGTACCGACAAATTGCTTTTAAACACTTAAAATGTCACTTAAAATGTCACTTAAAATGCGTGTGCGTTTAATGATACATGGAAACCAGATCATGGGCTTCACTTTGAAGTTTGAGCAAAACTTTGACTCCATATAGTCAGTAATGTCAAGTGAAAAATGACATTTGACACATAAATAATCATTTTATAATGCCATATGAATGTTTACACTTAATTGATCTATTCTTCAAAGCAACTCATTAGTTTCTGGATTGAACGTTTGCTCTTAAAGAGCAATCAAGACTGAACGGAAAGTTCTTGGAAAAGGCATAGAAAAGAAAACTGTTGCTTACCTGACTGTTGATGTCTGCGTTGTGCTGCAGTAACACAGACACCAGCTCCTTGTGTCCTCTGTCACAGGCCCAGTGTAGGAGAACACGGCCCTGCAGAAACAAGTACACATAACACTAAATAACATCGATTCAATCTGCTGAAATCATGCATATCCATTCAGAACCTTTGGACCTGAGCTACACAACAATTTGTCGACAAAGTAAGAAAACACGTGGACCTCTGCCTGTGTCTCCATGTGTGCATCAGAAGGACCAGGAGGTCTTCTAGCACAGACCAAAGACTCTAGGATAAATTGCAGAATCCTGCCTGCACACAATCTGTAAAACCTGATTGATGAGGCAGAGAGCGCAACACATGAGCAACCCCCTTCTCCCACTCACACACACTTACACACTGCTCTCCTTAGGTCTAAGATTCTTGTTCTAATAAAACCACACAAGCTCATTTTTCAGTGAGGCCAATTAGGTAAAGCAAACTCTCCAAGTCTAATTCTGTTGCTTAAATCATATTGATCACCGAGGCAGCATGTTAAAATGGGTACTTATGAGTCAGGCCAGAATACCAATAAGTTGGCCTCTGTTCTCGTCATCTCTCGCAGGTGTTCTGCTGCTGACTGCTGGCCACGTTTTCATAGCATAGCACAGTTTGCTGGTTCCAGTGGGACGGAGTGATTGCGTCACACAGTCTATTGAAGCAGAAACAGTTTTCTCAGTATGCCCAGGGTAATGGATTTATTTTTCATTGTTTACGTTGCACAAAGAGTCAAAATCAAACAAAAATGATTTAAGATGCAATAAAACTAAGAAATTAAAACTGAAAGACTACAATGGAGAATTATACAGATCATTTTTGTTTAAGTTACTGTTGTCTGTTGGTTTTTGCTTGTGAGTTTCAGGTTACGGTCTATCAAAGAGTCTTTCTGGCAACATCTATTCGAGTAAACTCAAATACACTAAAACTGGATTTATTTTTTCCCACTTTAAAGTCGAGGAAAGCTTTAGTACTTATTACATTTTTAGGTTTAGAGATGTGAGGAATCAAAACAAATTTAAAGAAGCAAAAAAGGGTTACAGTACATGTTGGAGATATTCATTATGTCGGGTCATTAAACGGCTTTTTAAAAAATTATTTCGTTTGTGTTCTTTCTTGAAAAACTGTTTCATCTTTCTACAAACTGAAACTTTTTAAGATAGACACTTAATTCATCCCCGGAGGGAAATTCAATTTTCATTTCCTATAAAAGTTATTGCCGTACTAATTTAGCTCCCAAGACTTTTTATGGTCTTGCTTTTGTATTTCTGCTGCTTATTATGGATAAAAAAGTTTACAAATATATTGAAGACACAGAACAATGCTATCAGTCCTTTTGCAATATGTCTTTTTACCACTTCAGTGTAGTCAGAAGTTCATAGAAATATGCAAGGCTTTAAAAAAAAGTGAGACACTATATGTCCTGAAACTTCACCAGTGCCCTCTACTGGTCAGTCCTTGCACCTACAAGACACAAGATGTGAACAATGGCTTTGAGCAGACAAAGCCTTTTCCGCGTTGGTCCCACAACCATCTGGCCTTTGACTGTGAACTCAGCAGCTGACTGTCTGTTTGTGAAGAATGGCTGCGATGAAAGAAAGGCAGGAAGCGAGCCATTTGGCCCACCTGATAAAGACAGATGAATGGATCTAGAGGTCAATGTGTGATGATAATAATGGTTGCTACTATTTCACACTTTTCACCCCTCAGGAGTCGTCCCAGTTTGTGTGTGTGTGTGTGAGAGCATGGTCACAGTAACCATTATGCAACAATTGCAAAACAGCTACATGATACATCCCCAAGCTACCTCCATTTGTTGTGACACAGCTAGGATTATTTTCACTTGGTCTCCTGCACATAGGGGTCAAAACAGGCAGAAGTGGCAAACTGCAGGCAAATAGATCACTAAATCACTTCAACTGCAGTATTACGTTTTAAAACTTAAAGTGGAATCACGGTAATGATCTCTCGAAATAGCTTTGAGTATTACAACCAGCATGCAGCATCACTTTGCATTTTTCCTGGCACTGTACCTCTTCGTCTTTTGTATTGACATCCACTTTCTGCGAGCTGAGGGCCTTGCTGATGTAGTCGATGTTATTTTCTCTGCAGTAGTCAAAGATGTTTTTATCCTCTTCCCTTGAAGTGATACAAGAGGGGAGAAAACAAAGGAAGCGGCACGATCAGTACATTTTATTTATTTCATTATTTATATTATACTTTTCACAACCTCAGACTTTGTCTCAGTGCATTTGCTTGTATTAAGTGGGTTTTTGACTAATCCATAGAGATGTTTTAAAAAGGTTTAGCTTCTAACCAACAAAAGGCGTCACTTTCAACTGCATAACTCAATATTATCTCAACTGTTTTAGGGAGCAAATAAAATGAGGAATATATCAAAATTTAGAGAGACAAAATATTCCAAATGCCAAAATATTGTCTTTCGTCATTTGGATGAACTGCTGCTTAAAATCCCTTATGGGTGTGCTTGTAAAGTTAACAACACATCAGTAAAAAAAAAACACTATTCAGTCATCAAACCCATAAATAACATCAGCATCTTGCCTCACCATCTCATACTACAGCAGCAGCCACACGTGCCACATCCCTCAGGAACAGCGGCACACGCCACATACCCGGTGACACCATCCCACCTCTAATTATATCTGCGTGTGTCTAATCACCTCCTTGCATTGGGGACAGGAGTGAGTGCTGTGATGGTAGGAGTAGAGATGTTGGGTGGGGGGAAAAATCTCATTTAGAGCTTTACGCCTTCCCCTCCCTCTCACCCATCCTGGCCATTCAGATTAATTGAATTTAGTGCTCTATTGTCTGACAGAAACGCCACATACCTGACGCTTTTACTACTCCCACACAGTCACTCAGTCATCCCCAAAGCCAAATCCCACAGTTCCTGTCAGTAAGGCTCCAGCGTGGGGCCATGTCCCCGAGTAAACTGCTGGTTCAGCCACAGAGGAGCCACTATTCATTACTTCTCAACACTGAGGGGGGTACTTAGCTCAAACTGTGTTGTTTTAGGGTTATAAGTTAAATGAGGCCTCTTCAGGATGGTAAAACCAGAATTGATTAAGTATTCATTCATTTAAGGTGTTAACAGTACTTCATAAAACCCTACCTTTTTACAAAGCATGGTGGTTGATTTCAGTGTTACATTCAGTGACGTTTTAAAAAAGATTTCCCAAAATGTATCCTCTGATCATTCGAAGAGGATTCATTTAGCAATATTAAATCTTAGATGAATGCCTGTGATGTGCCTGGGTTATTCCAACAACAGGGGTCTCCAAATCTGTTCCTCGGGTCGGAGTCCTGCAGGCATTTAAACTTTAAAATCAAAGTGATCTCCACAGCTTATTGTCAATTTATGCACAAGTCTAGTGACCCATTCATTTGTATCAGGTGTGTTGCTGCAGAGCAATATGAAATACCAGCCTTCCAGGACCCGATTTGAAGATCCCTGTCCTACACTCATGACAAAAGTTAACAGAGTAACATTCAAGGGACAAACATAACTTTCTACCTCAAAATAAAGACATTTTACTCAATAAAAACTAACACAAAAACAGAATAATAAAGTTTCCTCTGCAATTTCACCTACATGCACTCTTTCCCCCATTTCTCTTGTACCTTTCTTCCCTCCCCCTGCACGTTCTCATCAGGCCACAGTGAAATATGAATAACTCATTACGCTTTTTGTCACAGCTAGGTTATGTATGAGCACATTCATTTACATACTCCTGATTACTGCTGCTATGTATATTCATGAGGCTGAGTATTGGACCACACCCACTTTTCTGATGGCCATTGTGACCCCGAGTGTCCCTGATGTGTGGCCGCCATCCATCTCCAGCAACAACTAATCAATATGCCACCCCATCAGTCTTTTGTTGATGGTTGGACAGGGTTGGAATGACGGATGCATGGCATGTATATATAAAGCACAAGCAAACACACACATCTTTGTGAACACACATCTTTAATGGGCAGTTTAGGATTATAGAAAAGTAAAATCCCCCCAAACACACATACACACAAATAAATGAAGGCACAAATAAACTAATTAGTTGAAATGATGTTTTATAACATAGTGGGAACACACATGATTCCACAAATAAAAACAAACAGGCTATAAGCAAACAAATGATTGATGTGGATCCTATAAACGGCCTGACATCAACAGCGCAGCAAAGCATGCTGGGAAGGTCACAGGCTACTCTGTCATCACCAGGGCACTGATGGTTTTTGTGGTTGTGTATATAGCATGTGTGTGTGAGAACATTATATGCACACGTGTGTGTGTCCAGTTTGGTGTAGTGGCAGATATGTCCTTCATCCATCAGGCTTAACTGGTCACAGTGTTAGAGAATACTCATCTACCTGGCCTGAGCTTCACTGATCAACAACATGGCCACGCCATCCATCAAACACACGCACACACCTTCACAATTTCTCATCGCGTTCCTCGTAGGACCCTGGTCGAGGCTCACGGCGTGGCTGAGCTCCACGGCAGGACAAGAAACAATGAAAACTTGAATAACTCAGGTTTGGCTTCCAGCAAAGAGTTTGGACAACAAACCCTCCAGTGTTTATCAGAATCCTTTTTCAAGGCGGGTGAGAGAATTACAAATGTAGTATTCAAAACCTCCTCAATCACACGCTGATCAGCTCAGTAGCCCAGGGATATTGCTAATCAATCCCGGTTTTGTCGATCCGCACACATACACACACAGAGAGGTTGAGGGAGCAGCGAGCAGTGCAATTAACTCTCTGTCTGGTTAACAGGTGCTTAGCTGTTTAATATGGAATGAGTTTGTGTGTGAGGACGAGGAAATTGAAATGCAGCAGAGCAATGAGTGTGAGAATCCTGGTGGGTTATGCACGGCTTCAGATGAAAATCGTTGGGATGTGAAGTGAAAAGTGCACGGTGGTGTGTGCACACGTGTGCAGAGGTGTGTGTCTGCCATGTTAATGCCTTCTTGCTGGGTGCTTTCCCACGGGGCATCGCTGCAACTGGATATCAGAGAGGATCATCATTCTGGGACGCCTGCTGTACCCACTCTGCTCTGCTCTAACCAATGTATCTTCATCACCCACCCACCCCCCACTCCCCTCCTTCCTGTCCATGAATCTGCACGTAATTAAAAAGGGAAGACTCTGGACAGTTCTTCCAGAGACTACGCATACTAATCGCTTCGAGCCATTTAGAAAGAAAACCTGCAGGATTCACACGTCTCATTTTCATCTCCAAAAGAGTTCTTTTTGCATTGAAATGAAGATATGGGGGGGGGGGGGGTGTGTTCGAAGCTTGAGTACGTCTGCCAGGCGAGAGGAGATTGAGAATATATTTCATTAACATAAATCAGCACTGTATAACATTTCCAGGGCTAAACTGCAGTTACGGTCCGCTGAACATATTCAAACACAGCATCAAAATACGGTAAGCGGGTAACAATGTAAAGCTCAGGACAAATCTTTTAGCACATCCTGTAGAGGTGGGAGGTACTTCAAGGTGCTTTGACATTTGAAAATCACTATTTGTGGCATTCATTGCAGCTCCAACCTCTTGTCCTCCACACCTGATGTATCAGAGAGGTACTAATGTGTCTCATATAAATACCTTATCATCTCCTCTTGGTAGAGACAGCTGACTGCCGCTCCTCCAAAACCCGTTTTCCTGTCTGCTCCTCGTCTTTCCTGTGAGAGAAATTTAACGTTAAGAAACTCGCCGTACGCACAGTTACAAATTAAATGCAACATTTCCCGTGCAGGATACATTCCACCAACCTTCTCTGCAATGTGTTTGTGTGAAACAGCAATTCACACAGCAAACTGTGTTGCTACGCTCTATGAACAGATGTTTTGTCCTCACTGTTTTGTATTCATCATGAATGGCTACACCTTCAGCCCCTCGCCTATCATTTTTACACATGTAGAGCAGCGCAAACTCTAAATGTGTCATTTTAGAGGGGATCTCTAGAGCTCTAGAGGGTGTGACCTCTGACCTAACGAATGGCCGAGTAAATGAATGCAAACAGCATAAAATGGATTGCATCTTAATATGTGACTCTTGTTAATCTTCTATGTTTTCACAAAATACCATATTACATTCAGTTCAACAAAGACTATTACCCAGACGGTCCTTTGCCAACCAACCTTGACTCACAAAAGAAGCCCACAAATCTGATTTCAGAAAATGGGGAGAGTGGGGAGAACACGACAAGAGAAGCAAAACAACTATGCATGCACTTTTGGGACAACCTAATTCACTTCAGAAACTCAGAATATTCGCTGATGCACTGGCCCTGCTCCTCTGCAGTATAATGTAATATAAAGCCAGTGTCTGCACAACAATTGAGAGGGGAACAGAGGTCAAATTGTGGCTATTATTCTCTGCCCTGCTTTTCTGTCTATGCACTCCTACTTACACCATTTAACTGTGCTTCCAAAAGAATAGACACTGCTATGCTGTGGCGCTTTGTTAACACTAATACAATCAGGTTCTCTTTTATTTTTTGGAGCTTGGGGTGGGGGGGGGGGGGTAGTGTGCATTTGTTGGGCTCTCCCTTGGTATTGTGCAACTACAACTATAGTCAGCGAGTATTACTTCACAGAGATGTGTCAGGGCTGGGTATGTGTCTGAGAGTGATGCTATTAAACAGGACACGAAGAGAAAAATAGGTTTAAAAAAGTAAGTTATAGGAGAAGGAAATGGGGGGTGGGGTTAAAGAAGAGTCAGAGCAGGTAGCACAATGAGGGACAACTAGGACACAATGTACAGTAGATCATGTGTAATAAAGGTTTCAGGTATTCCTTTGCTTTCGAGATTAGAAAAAGATCCATCTTAATGTGTCTGTGCTTGATTTGTTTTCTTTTTTTGTTGCTTTTTTTTCTTCTTTTTTGTTGGAAACCATTCCCTATGCTCACAGAATGCACCCAAAATACATCAGCACTGTTATGTCTGACGTGTATCAATGACACATGCAGGTGTCTTAGTAGTTAAGGTCATTACTGCACTACTGTCATCTAGGCCTGCATTGCAACTGTTAGGAAAATACTTTTTCCCCATAGCTCACTTGTTTATTCTAAATTTAAAAATAAGTAATTAAAGGCCAAATAATCTGGTCTTTAAAAATGTACTTGCTATTCAGTCTCAACTATCCACTTTCCACACATGGAGACTGTCAGTTCCATCCTCATTGAAGCTGCAATCACAGCCAATCACAAAGATGATTATCGCTCGTATTTATAGATCTACCATCTGAGGGAAGCTCACACGTCAGCAACGTTTAAGTCAGATGAGGAAGGAGTCCAGGTTGTTTAGTGGACAACAGCTAAATGTTTATGACTAAACATTTGCTGCATTTGTTTTTTGTAAAAAAATTTTTTAAAAAGATCAAAGATTTTATTTTTTTTTCTCCCAATTTAGTTTCTTTTGTCCGACTTTACCTGAACCAGTGATGCTAACTTACAAACCACAAACACTTATTATATCTTGGTCAATTTAGGTCAAACATTTCCTTATTAGAGAAGTACACCTCAGTTGTAAATCAACTGAACAGGCAAATGAAATAAGATATGATAACTTTGAAATACAATGAAGTCTAATAACCACACTTTTTTATTAGGATTATTATCCGTTATCATTTTTAAACAGTTTCCGCTTTTCTGCCATAACCAGCAGGCAGGATTTACAGAATCACCGAAAAGAAGAAGTTCCTATAAATTCATTAAACTTAAACATGAACTGTGTTGCATTTCTCTTCTTTCCAAAATGCCCCAGGCTTTTTTTAACCTGTCCAGCATGTTATGCTGTCATGACAGCAGAATGATGGTCTGGCTGCTGTGCTGTGCAAAACAAATGTACTCTGCCAGAGAAGCCTTTTGTAAATGGGACCCCCCTTGATTCTTAGATGCTATTTTTATTATTATATTATTTACATAATTTCATAAATGGATATGTTGATATGCTTTTAACCACTGGACCGGACCAGAAAAAACACAGCAGAGGGAAAAAGGTAGAGGAGAAATGGGAAGAAAAAAATGTAGAAAAGGGAGAGTAAATCCACAACTGCAACACACACACATGTAACCAAACCTAATCAGGAAAAAACAGCAGAAAAACAGGAACAAAACAGCCCGTTGCTACACCTGTAAAAAGACTGCTGTCACCCTGCCTTTACACAAACACACACACACAGACACAACAGACAAGCATCAGGAGCAAAAATGTTTTTTTTTACACCAGGCATATAAAAAAACTTGCAAAACAACAATGAACTAACCAGCAGCATGTATAATCACACACACACATATATGTATATATATTTATATATATATATATATATATATATATATATATGTGTGTGTGTGTGTGTGCGTGTGTGTGTGCATTTTCCTACCCCCCCC
>JBAMHV010000015.1:14521389-14531440 GCA_037177535.1 Pseudomugil gertrudae | reverse complement strand
CCCCCCCCCCCCCCCCCCCCCCCCCCCCCCCCCCCCCCCCCCCCCCCCCCCCCCCCCCCCCCCCCCTAACACGAACAAAAAAAATGGAGACAAAATAAAGCAGAAAACACAAAGACAGGTTTATGTTAGTCATCTCCAGTGACGTATGTGGGGACACACAAAGTAAATCAGCTCATTAAACTTGATGTGTTAAGTGGTCAGTTGAATGACATCAGAGCACAAACAGACCTACAGATGGTTCTTCTTAACTAAAGTATAGTATAAAGTCTGCATTATGGTGTTTCTTAACCTGCACTGAGTGCTGAAAATGTGAGCAGTATGAGGTGTGTGGTGTACACTCCTGACTTGCAGTCAGCTCCAGGTGTTGATATTGCCTCTGCTACCTCAGCTACCTTTGCCCCTCCCACCCTGTTTGCCTCTCAAGGCCAGTGACACGCTCCTGTTGAACCCTCGCCTCAGTTGCCGTGACAACTGTTCTCTCACTGGGCGGAGCAATGCTCACTTTCTCAGCGACGGTATGATAAGTGCTGCAATTATGTAAATTCTTTCCTACCAAAGTGTTTTTGCAGATCAAACATTGTGAGCTGAAAAGCACCCAGTCTGGTGCCGTCCATAATAATCCATTTTACATTGTTGCTGTGCTGCATGCCTCTGATCCTATCTCTGCTTTAACACTTTATTATTATAAGACATATGAGGAATACAGACATTAAAACCATCCATTTATAAACACTAATAAGCAGGTTTCTATACTTATGGAAATTAGACAGTTTTTCAAGAACATTAACCAATAAAGTTTGATCTCATATTACTCCTGTGTTTACTAATTTAATTATAACTAATAAACACTACAGCGGTGCTCTCCTTACAAGGCACTTAGTAATGATAATTTATTATATTGATGTCTATTAACCTATATTAATCTTTTTAATCTAACCTCTTGACACAAATTTGAAGAAAAAAAATGAAAAAGCTTATATCAGTGTTAATAAAAGTGATCTTATCAAATGCACCTGTCTTTGTCTTTCTTACTTTTAATCTAACAACTGATAATCCTGTAAGGATCTAGCAGCTTCTGTGTGTTTAGTATGTTATATTTTTAGGATAAATGACCTCAGCCGTATTAGAAAAACAACTCAAACATTGTTGAGCATGACCTTTATTCCCAGTCACCCTTTGTTCATTAGGAACACGTGTTTCTCAACCAAATTTCACTGTTTCCACAATCCCATTAGTGATGCTTTGGTTCTGGCTGCCTTTGCAAGTATTGACTTGCATTTCAAAACAACTCTTGTCCTTTCTTTTGGCAACTGTTCCTGTGAGACGTACTCTCAGGGGCCAACACAGCTTTAGCACAAGCTTGCCTTGTTTTACACGTCTTAAAAGGCTTCATCATGTAAAGTAATCTGTATTTCATACCTCACTGGTTAAACAAAAATATACAGTAATATAAAACTTTAGCTTGTGTGGTGATTACTTGAGCATATTAATTCATGCTGAAGTAAATCAGTCTTCAACCGCATTATCAGGGTGAGTTGTCCACTTATATCTGCTTCAGCTTTATATCATTTTATTTAGATTAAATTGAATGTTTAAAGGAATTCAAAATACCACTTTTCCAGTGTCATGTAAAAGCGCTGACAAATTTCTTTAACAACTCCCCATCAGTTGTATAAAAGCAGCTTTATTTTCAAGTCTCATTTATTTTATTGATGGTTAATTACTTCCTTGTTTTGAATGTTTTGCCAAATTAAACGTGTCTACATAATGTCTATTAATAGATTATTAAAATGTACTTTAGATATTATATAAGTAAAGGCTAACCATATGTGGTTTTCATTTTTTCAGACAGATAAAAAGCCCAATAGCGTGTTTTTTTCTGTTTATACATATTGTTGCAAACATATTCTAAAAACGAGAAGCTTTGAAATGATCTCTGTGTGAAAGTTATGTATATGTGCGGAATACCTTGGACAGATAACTCTACATTATTACAATTTCTTGTAAATATGCACACACACCGAGCTAGATTTGATTGCAGAGCTGTTTTAAGGCACAAACAAATGTGAAAATTCATTTATAACAGGGAATCAGGGAGACGTTTGTTGGTGTGCTTACATGTTTGAGTGTGCATTGGTTGAAGCTAACTTGAAAGAGCTTTTTTTGAACTTTGGGGTAGTGCTGGTCTTCTGTTGTGTTTCTGTGGTCGCCCACACTCTCAGCACCCCCTCTCAATCATGTAGCATCCTCTCATCCTCTCCCATCCTCCAGCACAGCTGCAGGCTCTTTCATCTACCTTCTGCTGGGTGAGGGACTGAGTATCCGTGTGTGTACTGGGTGCATAGTTCCCTCACAGAAAATGCACAGAAGCACAAAATATGAAACATTTGACCTATGACCTTGTACGTCCTTGTCATTCATCGTGTGGCTGCTCCATTATGTTGACATGAGCTGAACATGCACAAACACCCACACACAGTTACCAAGGCTTGTGTGTCTGTAGTAGCTAGATCAATCCTCCCCTGGCTTCCTCTTGAATACTGTTGGATTGACATTAGAATACTAATAACCTTATTATTCCCTGATGTCCTAAATGTAAAAGGTCAGAGGAGACAACACAGGAGCAGCAGGACACACAATACTGGCTCAGCAAGAAGACACCTTATCCTTTACTATCTTATTGTAACATAAGTAATATACACATATTTGAATGCAAGTGATGTGCCTTTGGTCTACAAATCACTACAAATAATCAGCTGAGAAAGAACGATGGTTTTATCTTGAGGTCATGTTTGTCATTAAATGTATAATTGGCAAAGGGGTATTCTTCTGAAGGATTTTCCAAGAGGACAAATTGGTCATAATAGAATTGTGGAGATTGACATCTAGTCGTATCCATGGTAATACAACGAGGCATCCAATTCTGAGCCAGTATATTCAGTAATGAACACACAGACAGTGCACATATATATCTATATCTATCTATATCTATCTATACATCTATATTTGAACTTTGATGAGCTGTGCAGCAGAGAAAGAGAAGAGAGCTGAATGTAGTTAGTTGAAGGACATGTCGCTTTACAATTACAGCTGTTTGTGATTTGCTTTAATTGCATGTTAAAAGGATGCTTTTAGTGTTCACCCTGTAGGAAAGATTTTTATTGTTATTTATTCCATAATTGCATATTGACAAGGATCATTTAAAGAAGAAAGGGCCTTCCATCGGATGTGTTGTCTCACTCTCAGCTCCATGTTGTCCTTTTCTCAGCAGATGCCTTGTTTGTCACTTGATCTGTTTTCAGGCCACTATCCATCTCCTGCCGGCCCCAGGGCCAAAGTCCATTCAGCTGTAATCACTCCTCTTTAGCCTGCCAGCCCACACAGGACCTCTGCACTGTCACTTCTGACACTGAGGAAGCACTGAAGCAGCTTAGGCCTTTTTGCAGGATCATTGCAGACTAAACAGACAGTTAGGGGAAATGTTGCAAATAAGGTTAGATTAAAACTGTGTTTTTAGGATTTTAATATTGTGAAATATTTATGCAATATTTATGTACATTCTTTCTTTCTTGTCTTTAATGCATTAAAAAAGCCTCTTCATTAACTCACTGATGCCCAGTTTATTAGCAACAATGTATTCATAACGGAAATTTAAAAGGTAAAGTAAAACTGTAGTTTGTATTTAATTCTACACATGACAATAATTATGCTTGAAAGATGGTAATTAAATTAAAGATTGAATTAAAGATTTAATATTTTATGTGTTCATTGAAATAATTTCTAATATTTTATTATGGCAGGTAGAGTAAGAACATTAATATGGATAATAGCACAATTAACCTGCTTTGGTTTGCTGCTTGGACACTTCATTAATGAAATCTAATAAATCACATCCATCGTGTTGTAAGGCCAAAAGCTGTGCTCTTGCTTCACAAACAGCAGCAGGTTTGATACCTGTGGATCGGTGTGGGCTGCTAAGCCACATTCATCAAAATAAAGGTTGAATGTGTTGAGCATAGCTTTTCTCTGTGGCATTTTAGGGTCCTTAAAGGACAGTTTGAAGCTGGCTGTAATGAATAACCCATCAGCTGGGCTAGGGCTCACAGCAGCCACAAGGGCACTATCTGCCACATCCATCATGAAAGGGGAGGGGTCATTTAGCCAAACACGAAGGTGGGGATGTTTTGTATGAAGCCCCTAAAGCCTCCCTTTTGGGTTAGATGTACTAATGAGCTGTGCTGATAAGAGCAAGATTTGAATTTTGCTTGCTGCCTCTTAAAAACGACATTTGAACAACAAATTGAGAAGGAGATAAAAGGAGGGATAATATGGGACTAAAATGTTTATGTGGTGGAGAGAGGGTGATGTGGGAGGAAGAGGGAGAGGTTGTCCCAGTCCACAGGGGTTTCAGAGACACAAAGAGCTACAGCTCCCAGAGGACCCTCCTCCATCAGCCCGCCCCGCTTATATTACCAGCCTGATTAAACTCATGCGGCAGCCAGTAATGTAGCTATTATATATTATCTCTTTTTCTCTTACACACAAGCACTCAGGAATTTTTACATCCCCATGGACACATGCATGCGATCTGGCTCCTTTGGTAACAAGGTTTATTAACATGTTCTTACTCTCTCTAATAAACACAGCCGTGAGTTCTACTCTTTCTTTTTCTTTGGTTTGCTTTTAACAAACATTTATTTAATGGCAGATCTCCATCATTCAGGATTGTTTTTCTATCACGTTGCTTCCTGGAAGATGATGGTTCCCCACTTTCCATCCAGTTTTTAATAATGTACTGGACAGTTCTTAACCCAGTTTTACTGGATTCTGCATCTCCCTTGACGTTTCCTCTGATTGATTCTAAAACACGACCATGAGATGTGTCTTTTCACAAGGTTGATTAATAAATGACAAACCATATCAGTTGAGGTTAATTAACTTGTTGCGAGCTGAAGGATAACCTGGCCATGCTTTAATGATAGCAAGTGAGGCTTGTATGTATTTGCTTAGTTATCATGGCGACTTGTTTTGGCCAGGCATAAAATAACAGTCACACACCCAACAGACATTTGTGATAAAAGGATTTTCATGTTTTTGTGCCAAAAGGTGCCTGGAGTGTTGATTTCCAGTAAAGTCAGTGTCAGTTCAGCACAGGGAAAAAGAATTATCTCTGACGTGTGTAAGAGGAAAGTTCTATACTTTGATGAGCATGTGTAAGCGCTTGACAGCACAGGGATGTGAGTGGAAGGCCCTTCTTTGTAAAGACCTGTCAACCAGAGCTATCATTTTCTCATTTATTAATCAGGTTCTTCGCAGGAAGTACACGTGATGCTTTGCCTTGCAATAAATAAGATCTGTACGGTGATGCTTGTTTTATCAAATTGCACATTTAGCTTAATGTATATTCTGGGAAACTGGGCCTGCAAATGTATATTTATTAACCATCTGTCATGGACTGGTAATTTTTCATTCTTGCTTTACAGTTGGTTGGCATGTGCTGCTCTTTTTTCCTGTGCTCAGTGAGATGTACAGTCTGGCCTAAACAGAGCTCATGCTATTGATCGCCAGACTTACAGAAAAAGGGCTGTTGCCTGCCATGCAATACAAAGGCACTGAGTAGGCCTAATCAGCACCTATTGATTATTTCATGCCGACTTCTTATTTCTGCGGTGCTGTTTTCTGTTTGGAATGGCTGCTATAAAACATATGTGCATGTTTGTTCTGTAATAGTGACACTATGAGGATATAATGCTGTCTGGAACATCTGTCTCTGCAATGGAACAAGTTGGGAATAAATCAGTAACAGCGAGAAAGCCTTTTATCAAATAATCAACGCAGACACATTTAATCATGTTGCCATCATTGGGCCATATCCATGGTTGTACACACACACGCAGAACACCTGCTCATTCGCATGCATGCACACAGTCACACAGTGATGTGAAAGCAATTGGCTGCAGCAAAGGAGAGGCCAGCTCCCTGAGTTGGTTGCTAATGGCTACAGGATCCAGGGGAGCAGGAAAAGATGTCGATAATGACAATGTCACTTCCAACCAACCAGCTCTCAAAAATGGAGCAGGAGAACATATTTATACTCATACTCCAATTCATACTAGTCTATTAGTGTACATAGTGCACACAGATACACACACACACGAGGAGGCATCAAAATGGAAGAACAATTTTCTTCCAGCCAGGTAACGGTGTTATTATAGCTGTCAAAAATTGGTTCTGCTCCACAGAGCCTTCTTAGCTTCAAGTGTAATGTTTGAATGAATTTTTTCCTTCTACTCTACAAGCATTTTGCAGCTTGGCAATAAGCTTTGGCTTTCCCTTCATCTGAATTTCAAACTAAACCAGAAGGTGTTTTTTTGTTGGGGGCGGGGGTAAACAGACCAAGTCGTTACTCTGTCCTTAGTATTAGGTGTGTCTGGATCTTTGGGTGGATTCTGGATACTATAAAAGTGTGAGAATTTTAATTTCCTTATTACATCCATCAGGATTGTCAGGTGTTTCCAGCTTGCACAACAAATGAGATTACTGGAAGCATCAATGTGGGTTTTTATAACTCCTTTGTTCCTATTACAACCTTGACACATATAGTGCATATAGCTCATTACATTTTATTACTCTTAATTTTAATGGCTGTAATATTTTTTACTTATTTCAATTGAAGAATTGACCAAGGATCTCCCCTTTGTTACAGCACACTGTTGCTAGTGTAACAGTGGGTTGAGCAGATGCCAGTGGCACTAATGAAGGCGATGTAAGGGTATGCAAAGCCTACAAAAGAGCTTCACTGCTCAGCTATTTAAATTGTGTGCGTCTTTACAGGCTTCAATAATGGTTAACACGACACCAAAGGAACTAACAATGTTCTTTGTTTAAAATAAACATAGTGTCACGTCTCGGGCCAGTATATCATTTCCAGTTTCGGTTTGAAGCAGGGCTTTGATGACTCCCTCTGCAGCACTTCGGACTCTGTTATTTTCCATATGAATTCAGTGCATCCAGGAGGACAAACTCATTCTTTCTACTTGGCTGATTGTGGATCAGTGGAACAAGCTTAGTGAAGGGTAAAGATAGGATGCAGGCACTGGTGAGGGAGGGAAGGGAGAGATACATGTATTCAGCTCCAGAAAGAGAAGAAAAGAAGAGACAGCTAAGGTGGGAAGACTGACCGATTAGGGAGTCCTCCCTCTACAGCAGTGTTGAAATGAGACGTTAGCAGCATGTCCGATTCGCTCCTTTCTTTGCAGACAAGATAATGATTAATATCAGTCAAGTGTGCAAACAATGAAAGCAGAACATAAACCTTATTTTTATCTTAATGAGCCATGACCATGTATACCAGCCCTGACTAATCGGGTATAACTGGCTGTTGACAGTCCTGAAGAGAGATTTCCTACTGGTTCCAGTCAGGGTTCACGCTATGACACTCATTAAGTTTTATCTGTGAAGCAGGACAAAAGGTATTCTACAGTTATTTAGTTAACGATCATGTCTATAAGGACAACACTTTGTGCTCACTCAAGATTGTTTTCATGAAGGTAATACTAAGAACTGTGATTGGACCGGCTGCTTTTTACCTGTTTTCTAAGCTGCCCTCCATCAAACCCCAAGTTTCTGAGTCTCCTTTTGTTCTGTTCACCTAGTTTGACTTCATGCAGTCTTCATTTTTCTACCTCGGTGAATCAAAAAATCATTTGCAAAAAACAACCTCATATATTGCATTCCTCATGTCTGTGCTGACATACTGTCCAAAGTCATAGGCTCATACCTACAGGGTTAGATAAACAATACCAAAATTAGGTTCAGTGAATGAGACAGATGTCATAGTTTGAACATGTTTTTTCACAGTAGACTTGACATTGTACTACTTTTACTTTACCACATTTAATTCACAGTGTCTGTGCTAACATTTGGTTTATGTCTTACAGTAATAGGACATTTATGTCACTGAAAAGCCTTGACAGCACTGCTTATGGACCTTTTCCTAAAGGTCACATATTTAAAAAAGATATGAACCAACTGCATGAAACTGCTGTGAATGGACAGGTGTAGGATTATAGGACTCATCTGCTAATCCTTGAATTAATCTATTGACAAGTGCTTTAACCTACAGTAAGCTGGTGTTTCTGCTGTCAAAGTTACAACACGGCCCTCATTCATAAACCCAGGGATGTGGAGTGCATTTGTGCCAGTTATATTTCCCCTAAGGGTAAATTAGAGGAGCTCCTAGTATAAAACACACAGTTTAATGCTACATTTTCTACCACCTAAATAGCTTGCTATGCCAGATTAATGTATGGCTTTATTATGGTGTTGCCAGTCACAAGTGTTTCAATCTGTTTTTTCTTTGTCAGTATGTTATAAATGTATCTCAATAAGCTTTTATTACAGATCAACCCTAAAATGCAAATGACAAATATGAAATCCAACAAATGAATCCAGCACTGAGAACTGGTTTTAAGCAACGATGTATAATTATGTTGGATTTAACAGTAATGGTATTGTCCATAAAAATCTGGTTTTGCACATTAGCCATCAGTTTTAGTTAGGAAGCAATAAGATATAAACAATCACACAAACAAAACACACTCATATTTAAGATTCAGTATATTTAAAATGGAAACTGGGTCTACAGCTAACTATTCCATTAAAATAAAGCTTCATGAAATCAAACCGGATCTTATAAGATTATATTTTCTACATTTACTCTTATGTGCAGGGTCTGTGCAGAACGTGAGTTTGCATACTGAGACACTGATACTTATCCACTCCCTTAATTGGTCAGCAGCCAGGCGTAAAGTCTGCATCATCCAAGCAGACTACAGATACATGATATTGATGCTAAATATCAGATGTTATAGCGAACACTAGAACGGTGCAAAATACAATTAAAGGTAAAACAAAGTTTGCTCAGAGTAGAAGGTGCAGCTCAGATGACGAAGTCAGATTTGATAACTTTAGAGTTTAATATCAGCATTGCAGACTTTACTGATGGGCATATTTATCATATTATTATTAATATTCTGGATCTTCCAGGTGGAACATTTTTTAAGTTTGAGAGACTGATTGAAGTTAAAAAGTTCAGGCAAACATTTTGCCTGATGAGATGAATCGGACACATTCATTCACGCTGTTATCGCTTTGCCTTTTCCATCCATTCTGCATCTGGCTGCAGAGAAATGCAGAAAGTCAGCGAGACTCAGAGAAACGGTTCTGATCTTCAAGGCTCTGTGTGGTGCTGAGAGGAGAGAAAAAGGTCTGGGCCAAACGTTGTCCTCGTTCTGACAGTCTGAGATAAAACTTCACAGCAGCAGCTTAGTGAAATAAGAAAGGGGAGATAAAAATGAGAACTGATAAAGACAAAATAAAGAAGGGTTTAGACAGGCATGTTAACTGAGTTTTCATTTGATTTCCATTTAAGGAATTTAAGGGCAGTGGTTAACTTTTCCATCATCCCCTGTCAATAATACAACACCTACATGTTTCCCGTCACCATCCTGCATCATCACAACTTCACTTGTCTCACCATTTGTCTCGCCTTGCTCCTTGAATTAAATGCAGCTATTTATCAAACTCCAAAGCAAATATCTGCTGTCCTAAATCCATAGAAAAGGTAAATGTATATGCACATATTGCACAAACATGTACACAGTTCAGAAACAGCTGACAATCCCCTTTTTGCAGGAGAGATTATGGACAAAACATGCACATGTATCAAACATGACCCACTTTATTTGGAGATCAAAACTTTGCCTGTTAGTGTACTTTTGCCAACCCTTAGAATCAACATGATGCTCTGCTTAATGACTCACAAAAGTAATTGCTAGAGTGAAAACTTTTCACGTTTAGTTATTGTTTCTCCAAAGAGTAAACCATTTTCTTTCCAAACAAGCCATTTAGAAAGCAGTTTTCTTTCTTTGCAGCTGTTTTCATTGCATAAACCCCACATTGATGGAGACTTTGGGCCAGATTTACTAAAGGTTTGCGTGTAGTAAAATGCGTGCAAACTCATTGCGCACGCTAAAAAAAGTACAAACTG
>JBAMHV010000015.1:14498708-14516110 GCA_037177535.1 Pseudomugil gertrudae | reverse complement strand
CTGTCTGTCTGTCTGTCTGTCCGTCCGTCCGTCCGTCCGTCCGTCCGTCCGTCCGTCCGTCCGTCCGTCCGTCCGTCATCCATCCACCCATCCATCAGCAACAGGCTGCTGTTGACCCGGCCAGTTTCCATATGCTGGTTGGAGCACAGCAGGATTTCAGTGCCATTGATGTTGGATTAATATTTGATTAATATTTGCTTAATATTTGCTTTATTTTAATTGTATACATTTCAATTCTCTTTAAAATGTTTTCCCTAACTTTGTCCCATTTCATCTTCCACATTTAAATAGCTCTTCTTGTTATCAGGCTGCTTGCAGTGTGGCATACTGGTGGTATATACTGGTATTTAAACAGTAGAGTAACGGTGAATACTGAAACTGTTTTTATGTTGTATCATTACTTTTTTCAGTCTGCATGACTATATTTCAGTTAAAGTGCTTTATATATTTATTTAAAAGTGATGTGAGCTGCTTTCACACCCCCTCCTCTGCAGGTCTCTGTACTGTTTGATTTTACAGTCATTTTACAGTTTACTTTCAGTCATTAATTAACTTTTGTTTTATTCAGTTTATTCAGTTTTTTTACTTGTCTTTCTTCATTACCTGAACATTTTACTATTTTCTTTAAATCTCTACAGGTCTACACTAGATGTGTTAAAGTGTCTGTGTGAGTAGGTCAGTAGTATTGACACACTGCTGCCTGGAGCATCTGTTTCTTTTTACTTTGTCTATGCTTACAAAGCAATTTCATTGATGGGTCCTTAAAAACCTTTAGAAAAAAAACCTTTCCTTGCTCAGTGGTTCTTTTCCCCAAAACAGTTTCCACTGAATTTAGCTAAAAAAAAAAAAAAAGAAACTGTAATAAATGTGTTTTTATGTGTAAGCTTGTGTATCTGTGAATGTGCAGTTTTATAGTAACTGCCCACTGCGCTGCATATTAAACTCTGTCAGGTGTTGGGTAGCCCAATATGAATGAGCCAGGGATTATTTGAGCATCAATACTGATTGAATTGACTGATCCTGAAAAAGACATGCTGGGTTTTGTCAGACCGAAGAGAGACAGGAAGAAGCTGGTGATCTAATTCTAACTGACTGGATGTCTGCAGCAGCGACGAGCCTCCGAGGCACACATGCAGTTTGTGCAGTTTCCAACTCAACGCTTAACTTTACCATAATAACTTAACTATAATAATAATAATAATAATAATTATTATTATTATTATTATTATTAGTAGTAGTAGTAGTAGCAGTAGTAGTAGTAATTTTGCAACGAATGTTAAATTATTTCCTTGGTTTTCCATTATCGTGCAATCATTTTAGTACATTACAGATGGGATGGATGATTATTTTGGAACTATTCTTCACTGTTTTTATTATAACTTTTGCATTTGTAAAGCTTTTCATGCTCTATTCAGTTTTGCATGAAAAGCTCCAAGTAAATAAAGTCTGATTGATTAGTTTGATTGACTGGAAAATAAGTTCACCATCTCATGACTGCTTTGTTTTGTTGCATATTGCAGATACTCCTGTGCAGTTTCCAGCAGTGTTAAGAATTTTATTACATTATAAATACAAAGAAAGCTGCACTAAATTTTAGCTCACTGGACAAATTTAACATGTTGCTAATATGACAAATAAATTCACTTAGTTAAAAAACTAAGTGTTACTATTATACACTGACCATAAAAAAACTAAATGCCTCTTTAAAATGTCTAATGTTTCTAATGTAACCTGGTGTGTTTATGAGCAATGCTGTTGTCACTGTTTTAATTGATCCTTTACACAATTCACTCATAGGAAAGCTTTGTTTTCACTCCTCAGCTCTCGAGTGTGTCTGGTGCAGCTGTGTGTCTTTAGATGTTCAGCAGTTCTTTCTGGCCTTACATAGATACTTGTTTTACAGTCGATAACATCTTTGTTTCTTGTTTCCAGTTACAGATGAAGACACAGTGAAGAGATACTACGCGAAGTTTGAGGAGAGGTTTTTCCAGACCTGTGAGAAAGAGCTTTTGAAAATCAACATTTTCTATTCAGGTGTGTTTTTTCTTCCATTATTCAGGAGAACATCAAACTGGGGGAATTCTTATACCTTTTTTTGTTAAGTGACTGCAGACCAATTAACTGAGTCCCACTGAAAATGTTCCTAATTTTTTATTCTTATTGCATTCAACAACAGAAAAAGCATCTTGCTGTCAGTATAACAGTGCACTGTTAACTCGAGTATACTACCCTGGTATTGCACCAAATCTTGCTGACATAATAGAGTTTGAGGGAAAATATCCTGATTGTACTTTACACATGGACAGCAGGTTTTGTTGGATCACCCTCACTGTTAAGGAAAGAGTAATGGTAACCTCCCATAAACATTAGAAATAGTCATTTTGGTATTGATCACAAAAAGTACTTTCAGTACTTTCAAAAGTAATGTCTGTGTGAAACATTGTGTCTAATCTTGTTTGTTTGATTGAAGTAGTCAGCAGTAGTCATGTTCAGGAGAGGGAGCCTGGCTGGGTGTATTTCAGGGAGTGAGGGAGAATGCGTGTGCTGTGTAACATGAGATGGTAGCTATAATATATTCTGGTATTCTGGCCCCACTCGGTTGCCTTCTAGTTTTAAACTTGAGTTCAGGAGGAAGTTAGAGGAACATACAGCAGAAGCAGACAGTGCTTCCTCTGGAGGCCATCGATGAAAGTGCATGTTTGCCGGGTCAACCAGGGGCTGAGGCTGACAGGAAAGATTGTCCCAGCTCTTAATGATGGCCCATTACTGGTTGATTGATGGCAAAAGCAGCAGAAGAACTGGGTGCATTATTGTAACCTTGTTAGCAAAATAAAGTCCAGAAGATTTACTGAAGTAATGAAAGGAGTTTGAATCTTTTTGTTTTCTTCTCTAACAATACAACATGATTGATACAACACTGGGACATGTCCACTTGTAAAGCCGTCCTAGATTTGAATCCATTATCCTCTGCAGATGTCAATACATATGTTTTGCTTTCAACAGAAAAATAAGGACATACCAAAGCCTGGTAACACAATGGAATTAGGGTTAATTTAACCATCCTAAACTCCACAAAGTAGGCTATTTACTGTTATTAGTGTCTTAGGGATAAGGAAAAGAGTAAACAAGACATTAATGTAGCACTGATCTGTGTAAAATATGACTGTCTGTGTACAAAAGCAGTCACATCACATCATTGTGTTCAAGCAGTTTATTGTCATGTGCGTTAACAAATGTTTGTACTTCCATGAAAAATCCTGAAAAAACAAAAAAAGAAAAATAATTTTGACAATGCAGGCGTTCAGAAAGAATTTATATTAAACTCCAAGCAACTAAAACAATACAGTACGTTCACATCAGTCCAGGAGACATTTTTACAAAAACTGTACATGAATAAAACTAAGTTTCAAGCAAACTGAAGTTCTGAGATTGTTAGATATGTATAAAAGCATCTTTTTCCTCCTCTGAGTCAGTTCATTTATCCTCCACACACAGGAGGTAGGAGCGAAATGATAGCATTGTATCTGACAGGCGCTATCTCAAGCAGATACTTTATGTGTCTGTGTAGAGATCTAAAAAGCTTGTAAGGTTGTTAGAATGGAGTAGAGGTGGAAATAAATTGTGTTCTGACTTTACATAAGCTCGGTTTCTCCCCCTGAAAGGGGTCCTTGACCCCTCACAGCCATTCTGCTGCATTGCGCTGAAATTCAGCCTATTGGACAACACTTTTAGAATCATATGTTAAAACCACCAATATTTTTCAGACTGATGTAATAGTATAAAAGACCCTTTGAGAGCCTGTATCGGTGTAAACCATCAACACCTTTGTGTTTAAGGTTCATATACCAAACACTGATAAACTGTCCGTTTTGCTGCTGCAATCCAAACCTCAGATTTTCATAATAATCCCCATGTGTCTTCATGTCCTGACTTTCTCATACCTCCAGCTGTTGCCATGCATTGTTATGACATAGCGTACAAACCCAGTAGGACTATTGTACATTTAGATATCACAGAGAGCTGTGGCAGGTAGTGTGACACCCGAGAATGTGAGTCAGGAAGAGCAAAAGCAACAAAGCGTGAAAGTCACGGTGAGCCATTGGCATCCGAAGTTCTGCTTTCTCAGTTTGAGACAAGTGGAACAGCTAACGTAGCCTGAGTTTCCCAGACTGCCAGACTGGCTGCATGTGCACACGATTGCAATTGTGACTGTCAGTAGACTGATGTGTATCATTCTGCAGGGAAATATGGATGTCCTTATTGTGTGTGTAGAAGAAAGGAGCTAATATCTCTATAAAGTGGGGACACATGCAGGAGAAGTTAATGAAATGCAAGTGGACTCTCTGTGTGATCCCTCCCCTTTCCTCTCTGGTTGAATTAACCTATTTGTGACCCAGATAATGGTTCCTCAGTCAGCAGCACTTACATGTCAGCTCGCACCTCCTCTTCTTCCAGGAACTGACATGAGGGAGGAGGATGTTTAAGATAAAGCTTTTTCATTTTTGCTGTTTGAGTCTTGATGCTTCTTATTATTTCCTCTAATTTTTTTTTTTTTGCGGTTAAAGTTGTGATTCCTGAAGAAAATCATAACGCACAAGAAAGTATTTAACAGCAACAACTCTTAATGCTATTTTGTGGATCATAAATAATCTTTGGAAAAATGTATAATCCCGTGATTTCCCCTCAGAGACAGAAATTCTATGAAGTAATCCAATGTATTAATTAAATTAAACTATCCTGCATGTAAAATATGAATTATGATGGCATGTAACCTTATTTGGGGTTAAAACTGGATCTCTCTGGGCTGTGTTCTGAAGAAGTGTTAATGCAGGACTATAGTATTTCACATCAAATCTAGAACAAAACATTAACCTCACATTTTGTTTGATAGTGGGGTAAACTGTAAAGTACTTTAAATTCTTAGACATCTTTATAGACAGTAATTTGTCTTTTAAAAAACGTGTCAGTGCAGTAACGACAATGGTGAAGCTCAATTTGAGCAATTGTAGGAACATCACACATCAAATGTCCATGCCTGCCGCAAAACTAAACGTTCTGTGGTATGCAGGGGTGACCATCTCCAAACCAGTTTTATCACTGAAACATTTTGAAAAATATATCATCTTAACTTTGAAAACCGCCTTTTCCAGACGTTTCCTTGATGTTTGTGGGCTTGCACATCTTCCTCCTGGTCCCCTGGTTCTCGATGGCTGAAATCTTGCAGGTTTTTCATGTATCCCTCATCCAGCACACCTGATTCAGATCAAATGGATGCAGCAGTTAATCAAGACCTGCAGTGATTCATTTATTTGAATGGGGTGTGTTGAAACAGGGAAATGTGGAAAACGTTCAGTAGCAGGTCTAAGGTTTCCACCCTGGCTTTAGTGTGCCTGGACTCACCTAACAGGGGCAGAACGGTGTGGGTGGGGTCTGGAGCCTCATCAGGGAGAGTCAAGGACGCCAGGTTTTAGAGAACAATACTGAGACAATCAGCATTTTCTGCATAAGTGGCCGAGAAGTAGAATTCCCTTCCTGCTGATATCAGAGGATCTGGTTTTAGAGCAGAGCAGGACTGATACCATAGTTAGTGCCTAAAACAGTGTTCAGGGTTTGATTCTGCTACAGTAGAGCTTTTTAAACACTATGGTTTCTTAACATTGTTTTGCTAAGCTAATATTTCTATCCTGTGTTATTTATACTATATTGTTACTGTTGCATCTTGTGTCTTGCTGTATTTTTTTTCTGCTATAATTTTTTTGTCATCTGTTTTATATATTGTCTTCATTTTGTATTTACTGTTGGCTGATACTGCAGATGCAAATTAGATCTTATTTGGTACAATCACGTAATTGCAGACTGTCCTGTCCAATAACCAGTCATGTAAAAATACAGTAGCAAAACTGTAAAAAAAAAATCCTGTTTTTATTTATTATCTCTTTATCTCTGGCTCTGTAGAAAAGCTTGCTGAAGCTCAGAGACAATTTGCGACACTGCAAAATGAGCTGCAGTCATCGCTGGATGCTCAGAGGGAGAGTAACACCCCTCTCGGCTTGCGGAAACGCAATCCGATGTTCCACCTGTCACAGGAGGAGCGCTCCAAACATCATAACATCAAGGATCTGAAGCTAGCCTTCAGCGAGTTCTACCTCAACCTCATCCTGATCCAGAACTACCAGGTCTCCAAAACGTCACACACACATACAAGCACATATTTAAAAAATAATTAATTGTTTTATTATTAAAATAAACCAGTATTTTAAAAAAGTAAAATATTTTATTTTTTGGTTTAATTTCATCCTAATTTAAAGCAAATTACAGTTAAAACAAATTAAAACTATTACAAACAGATTTAATCAAATTATTCAAATGAAATACATTTAAAATAAAGCATATTTGTAACATTTTAAGGATATTTTTTATCATAATTTTAAAATACATTTAAAATAAAATAATTTTTGTTTTTTTATTTAAATTTTTTTATGCAAGCTTGACTTACTTGCAGGAATGTTAGGATCTAAAACCTTTCCAGTCTGTTTTACTGGTGTAGATATGGAACAGTTGTCTCCTTCTGGCTTTACACAGAACCTGAATTTCACTGGTTTCCGTAAAATCCTGAAGAAACATGATAAGATCCTGGATACATCTCGTGGGGCTGACTGGCGTGTGGTTCATGTGGAGGTGGCGCCTTTCTACACCTGCAAGAAGATCACACAGCTCATCAGTGAGACTGAGGTGCATATTTACACAAACACACTGTCACACATCCATTTATACAAGTGTGAGAATCATGATTTTTATTTAATCTTTCTCTTCGTCTAGACCCTTGTGACTAATGAGCTAGAGCAAGGGGATCGTCAGAAGGCCATGAAGAGGTTGAGAGTTCCTCCACTGGGAGCAGCTCAGGTCTGAATTACAGCTGAGTTTGTTGGAATTTAGTCAGTAACATGTAAAGTATACAGTACTTTCACCTAACTGTGATCGCACAGGGCCTTTTGCTTGTGGAGAATACAAAGAAAAGGTGGGATGTAGTCATGTGGGAAACTATAAATTAGGTCAGGAATTATAGGAAACTTTCACCCTGTCCAGTACACCCTGGACAGGTCGCCAGTCCATCGCAGGGCCAACACAGAGAGACAAACAACCCGTCACACTCACATTCATTCCTATGGAGAATTTTAGAATAACCAATTAACTAACAGGCATAACTTTGGATGGTGGGAGGAGTACCTGGAGGGAACTGATGCTTGCAGAGGGAGAACATGCAAACTTCACACAGAAAGACCACTGTTTGAATCTCCCCCCAGCCGAGGCTCGAACCAGCAACCTTCTTGCTGTAAGGCCACAGTGCTAACCACCTGTATGCTGTTTTTGCTGCGTTAATTCCTCACTGACTTGAATCCAAACATCCAAAGATGTGCATGTTGGGTTAACAGGCTCTCTGTGTCTCTCAGTGAAACTACCTGCATAGAGGTTTTAAAAAGCATGTCTGAGCCTCATTTCCTCTGCATGCTCAGTCATTCAGACATGTAAAACACAGACCAACAAAAGTGGCAGCCAGTTGTTACTAAATGAGTTGTGTTGAAACAATATCCTGTTTATTGGTTATTTTGGAGTATTTCACATGTGAATTTCTCCACTGTGAGATAATAAAGTCTAATCTAATCTAATCTAATCTAATGTTTTTTCTGGATTGTTCTCTGCTTGACCCAGCCTGCTTTGGCGTGGACGACCTTTCGTGTGGGTCTCTACTGCGGGTTCTTCATCATTCTCGCCATCACCTTCATTCTTACTGGTAACAAATTAAGTTTTTTTTTTGCATCCTAATAAATCCAGTCCAGTTTCATATATCACTAAAATATTTGATAGGTTTTAGACTTCTTATAAATCTGAATTAAAGATCTATACTTTTATTTCCTCACATGCATTTTAAAATCAGGTTTGATGTTTCATTGATTTTACAGGTGCTGAGTTCATCCGCAATAAGAACGTCTGGCCTCTGGTGCGGATCTATCGTGGTGGTTTCCTATTGATCCAGTTCCTTTTCTTGTTGGGCATCAACACGTATGGGTGGAGACAGGCTGGAGTCAACCACGTCCTCATCTTTGAGATTAATCCCCGGGACAACCTCTCACATCAACACCTGTTTGAGGTAAAAGAAAAACACACAAAACCCCATCTGACTGTAAATGGAGCACCTTCTGCATGTTCCTATATTAATTTATCTAATACAAAGATATTTCACCTACATATTGATGATCATGGATTATGTGAAATGTGCTCTGGGTATGAATGAGATGGTGTAATCTCAAAGGGAGCCCAGATTCATGAATACATTATGATAGATTTTTTTTAACAGAAACAATATGATTCTTATGTCCACATGGTTTTATTTATTCTCTAGATTTCCAAGCAGAACACAATTTGCACTACATTATTCATATAACCTTGCTAAATGTGTTTTAACAACTATCTACTAATGCCAGTTTTTTTTTCTCTACAATGTGCTGCAGATTGCTGGTTTCCTGGGTGTGTTGTGGAGTCTCAGCATCCTCTCCTGTCTATTCTCAGAGTATACCTACCTCCCTATGCAGAGCCAACCTCTCATCCTTTATGGCTTCATGTTGCTCTTTCTCATCAACCCGTTTAAGACCTGTTACTACAAATCTCGCTTCTGGCTTCTCAAACTACTGGTCGGTCAACTTATTAACTTCCTCTTTTAGCTCCTTACTGATCTTTTTACACTTCTGGAACTAAAGGGTATTTTTCACCAAGCGTTATCTTGTAATTAAACTAGATTGTATATCTGTAGTTACTAAAAGTGTGGGTTCATAGCTGTTAGTCAGCAGTAATAATTTACGAAAAGAATGCAATAATGGTGCGAGCAGGTATAATTCCAGGACTGAAGTGGTGTTAACATTGATGGGACACAATCCCATAGTCAGGTTTCATTAGCAGCTTACCTAAACAATTGTAAATAAACACAAAATTGTAGTCAGTGGTCAATTTTTATCCCTATAATTACATCAGTCTGAGCAAGAGCTGCTTTCCTGATCTGCAACCAGCCAACACCTCACTAGAACAACCAAATTGACATGTTGTTTTAACATTTCAGTGCATATAAAATACTGAAAGAAAGTCAAACATGTGACTGATTTACGTAACCTTCCAAGTGTAATTGAGTCATTTATGATCTTGAAGCAATTCAGACATATACAGACAGAATATGGCAGGTTGTTTGTGTGTGTTTTTATACTGTATTGTCTTGCATTTTAACGATAGGCAACCCTGAATGTGAGTCACTATTTCCCTCAATGAATGCAGCTACAATTCAAATATCCATCCCAAGTTGCATGTTTACAAACCCTCCGGTTACTCTGTCCTTTGTCTACGCTGAGCTGCAGAAGAACGAGTGTAGGGAGACATGGGGCAGGCAGTGGAGGGATAATACAATGCAGCTGGTCTCAGGGGAGGTGGAGGCTGTGACTATGCAATCATTACAGGCATAGATCTATCAGTACGCTGATGCCCTTTAGCCCTCCTCCTACCCCCCGTCTTCCTCTGTCTCTTTTTTAGCCTTCCTCCTCCCTGCAAACCCGCTCCTCATATTCTTGTCATTTCCTTCACAGCTCCCCACAGTTCCCAGCACGTACCCATAGCTCCCTACAATGATGAAACTCAGTGCTCTCATTTTTAATTTATGCTACACTGTCACAATATCCTAAAAAAAAAAAAAATAAAATACAGCATTTTGGGAGGTTTTTATGATTGTTACACATGCAAACCAAGCAGGAGAAACTGTAGTGTGATTCAGTCTATGGTGCTGTAGATGCATCAGTACCAGCTGAGCTCCTCCGGTGATCACCACCCAAAACTTTTCATTAATGGACAAACTGCTGTTGAAGCACCATCTTTACAAGTGTTTGTTCAAGAAATGAAAGCTTTGCCACATGAGTGCAGCAGGATTAGCCTTGAGACATCCACACAGAGTGGATATGAGGGAGAGTACTGCTTGATCAATACTCGCTTTGATTGACAGGTTAAGAGAAATATGTAATGAATTAAAGTGTGTGTGTGTGTGTGTATGTGTGGTTGAAACACAAACAACAAAAAAGATCAATGTTCTTTGACATTTGCAGTTGAAAGAGAGTATGTGGGGTTTTGTGTGAGAGAGTTACACGGTGAGACGCGTATCTCGCTCCTGAATGTCAAATGTAGCCTGTGGGCTAAATGGAAAAAGTCTAGCAAGGTTGTATCATTTTACGAAGCTTGGTCAATAGTTAAACTCCTGTCAAAGTCATATGCCAAATAACATGCCTATCGTCACAGGCCTCGATACACTGCCAGGTTAATTTGTGTCTGTGCAATAAACCAGTGATTAGTAACACAAGTAAACAACATCAACACAATGCGTGACTCATCACAGCATCCTGTAGCTGACTGATAAAGTAGTCTGGAGGTTTTATGCTTCATATGGTCCAGATGAATAATAGAAGTTGCTCCCTGCCTTGCACTCTTTACTGAAGTATGGCACATAAATTCTGTCACTAATTCTGCTCTACTGTTGCAGCAGTTAAGAGAAAATATGAGGTGAAAACTGTAAGGTCAGGAGAGTAGTATCTTGAAATGCACCAAACAGTTTCAAGATTACCCGTGTAGGATCCCCTCTTCTCATCTGCCTTCCGTGTCTCTCTTTCCTTTCCAGTTTCGTGTGTTCACTGCACCTTTTCATCGGGTGGAATTTGCAGACTTCTGGCTGGCAGATCAGCTCAACTCTTTGGTTTTTGTTCTTATGGACCTGGAGTATCTCATCTGCTTCTACATATTTGAGCAGCAATGGATCAACCACCGCGGGCTGCTTCCCAGTCTAAACGGTCTGATCTTGTTTTGTCCGTTTCTATCTTGCTGTCTGCTGTAAGATTCTTTCCAATGCATATCTAACGCACTGTTAAAACTGCTAACATGTCCTAATGCAGTTGGAATCATTTTGATAAAATAGTCACATCTGGGTCTCTTGCAAAAACCAAGGTGTGGTGGATTCAGAGACATGCTCACTGTCAAGACCAGTGGAGATGCACTCATTCTGTGTTAATTAGTTATACATGTACATGTTTATTCATTAACAAAAATTCACTGTGTTTGCATAATTATAGAAACGTCTGTAAACTGTAAAAAAATACAAATAGAATGGGCATTTTATATTAAAGTATAAATGCTACCCTGTGTCAGCTGGAGTAGTCACCAGCACATTTCATCCTTAGAATATGAGGATATTACCGTATATCTATTCTTATATATGATGACAATCCAAAGTAATAATCATTATGATACAGATATTGTGGTGTAGCTGCTATAGACTGTATTGATGGTGTTTAAGCTTTTTCAACAGAAAACATGATGCAGACAGGATTTTACTTGCTGTTCATTCCACCAACAGTAACATATCAGCCTAACAAAGAGATAAAATTTTAATGTTTGGGTTTAAGTAGGTCAGACTTTGACTCTCATAATGATGAGGAGGTTTTTTGTATAAAGGTGGATATGGACAGTACAGCAGGGACAAAGGCAAAATAAACAAGAGACAAATGGAAAATGACAGTAGATTGTTTCCTTTTATTCTAGATCATAGTGACTTCGTTTGCCACAGCTTCTCATACGGACTGCGAGCTGTCATCCAGTGTTTGCCTGCCTGGTTACGTTTTGTCCAGTGTCTGAGGCGGTATCGTGACACCAAGAGGGCCTTTCCACACCTTGTGAATGCTGGGAAATATTCAACCACCTTCTTTGTTGTCACCTTTGCAGCTCTCTATGCCACACATAAAGGTAGGACATGGGAGAGATAAATACACTTTTAATCTATTTAATGATTCATGTACTAAAGGTAGGCTAAGCAAGTTTATTTGAATACATTTCATGTACTACATAAGTCAAATTGCTTTATTATAAACTTTAAAAGCATTAAAGAGTGTCCAAATAAAGCATTAAAAAGTTGTCAAAGGTAGCAGCAAATAGCAAAAATCACAATAAAAGTATTATAAAATAGTCAAATAAATTACAATTAATTAAAGCAAGATAAGGTAAAAGTGATTTTATAGATGCATAAAAATGTTTTTAGCCTGGATTTAAAATGTCTACATGTGGTGAAAGTTTAATCTCTACTGGCAGTTTGTTCCACTTGTTTGCAGCATAACAGCTAAATGCATGTTTACTCTGGACTCTGGTCTGGTTACTGGTCTGGACTCTGGTCTGGTTACTGGTCTGGACTCTGGTCTGGACCAGCTGACCTGAGTTTTGAAACTCAGAGCTCTGCTTGCTTATATTCTCTAAACATATCACAGATGTATTCTGGGTCTAAACTATTCCAGAAACCATCAAGAGGGTTTTAAAATCTATCCTGTGACTGACTGGAAACCAGGGTAAATAGATGTTTAATCTGTTTAGATGTGTTCAGATCTCTTAGTCCCAGTTAAAACTCCAGCAGCAGCATCTGGATGAGCTGCAGGTGTTTTAATCTCTTTTTAGGAAGTCCTGTTAAAAGACCATTACAGTCTACTGGAGGTGAATGCATGGATGAGTTTCTCCTGGTCTTTCTGGAAGAGTAAACTTTTAATTCTGTTGATGTTTTTAAGTTGGTAAAAAGCTTCTTAGTGAAGCTTTGATGTTTCGGCTGAAAGTCTAATCTAAGTCAAAGTTACACACCTGTTGTGTGTGTAAGTCTCCAAGGGTTTGCAAATCTCTTTTCTTTGTAACCAGACATAAAAAACCCATGTCGTATTTTGTAGGAACCTTTCCATCATCTAGGTGTTTCATTTCTCCAGGCACAGATGCTAACACAAAAGTCTATTGAGTATTGTATGCAGTTGTCTGGTGACAAAGACACATAATAGTGTATCATCTGCATAACAATGATAATTGATGCTAAAGTTCTGTAATATTTTAACCAAAGGGAACATATAAAAGTTAAAAAGAACAGGTCCAAGAATGGACCCCTGAGGTACTCCACAAGGCACGGCCACACATAGCTGCAGATCAGAACAAAATATCTCAGACCTTCTCAATAAGACCTGATCCAATTAAAGACAGTGGCAAAAAGTCCAACCCAGTTTTCCAGCCGGTGCAGCAGGATTCTGTGATCTACAGTATCAAACACAGCACTGAGATCCAGCAGAGCCAGGACTGATACTTTTATTTAATCTAATATTATTTAATGCTTTGATCGGAGCTGTTTCAGTGCCGTGATGAGGTTGGAAGCCTGACTGAACCTTATCAGGTAGTAGGTTTGATTTGTTCTGACCAGACACTGCAACACATCTGTTGGTTACGGTGCAGTGAATTTCAGCTCAAAAGAAATGTGAGTTTGTGGAGCTAAACATCTACATTTACGAAGACATACTGGTGTGTTGCTGGGCTACAGAGCATGTCGGCACTCACAAAAGGCTCAAAAGCTCAGAAAGCAGAGGTAACCTGGAATACACATGCTGAAACCTGAGCTTTGGGTTTTTTCTTTGTGCATAGAGTTTTATAATGGAAATGAAAAAGGTTTGTCAAACACAGCCATGGATAAACAAGGCTCTGCTCCCACTGCAAGGTTTCACTCTCAGGTTACAGAAAACAGAAAAAGAACAAGACTGAAGAAGATATATTCCTGTTTGACATCATTTGGAGATGAAATTGGAGGAACAGAAATGCACACACAAAGAAGAAGTGATTACCATTAACAGTCGTGTCACTCCTTCTGACAGTTTCACAATTAGCCTGAAATTATTCTGCTTCCTTCAGAAGCCATATCACAAAGGAGCTCCCGTTCAGAGGCAATAGAAACATATTTCAGCATGCAGCCTTTTTCACACCAGTTCTCCATCAAACATTTCTCCACACAGATGCTTTCAAAGCAGTTATTTCAGGGGTCATGTATTTCAACTTTGGCCTTTTGTGTTACCAAGCATGTTTATACTGTAGCAAAATGCCAGCTCTAAAACTTAATCTTCAATCTTTTAAACTGCTAAATGTTTGTTTTTTTCAGTCCAACTTTAGTCTTTTCCTGTATAAATTTAAATCGATACATATTCTGTAGCCAAGGATATTGAAGGAACCAAAAAGACAGACAGAGACGGGCAAATCACTTTTTTTCTTTTACTGCTCAGTAGGAAAGGCGTCCATTAAACCATATCCTCCTTCCTCCCCTGGTCTGAAGCCTATATGGCAGTCCACTAATGGCCTCTCTTCATGTGTTATTCTCTATGAAGACATCTTTCATCCTGCTTGTAATGGAGGCTGAGACTGATTGTTGGTAAAGTGGAGGAGGAGGAGGCTGGGAAGACAGATACTTTAGCACACAGTCACATGAACAGTGATGATGAGGAAATTGCCTGTTGAGATAGTTAAAGTATTTCCTACTGCAGAGGTTTCTCTGGTTTGTTTTAAAAGAGAAAATCAGAATACCCTACATCCAAACTCTCTGCACAGAGAACCAGAGAAAAAGCCTTTGCACTACTTTCTCTAGTGTTATTTGTAGATTAGATGACTGGTGCCAAATCTACTTGATTTACCCACAAATCCTGGTAGAACAGAAATCAGGTTGGTGTCGTGTTCATGACATCAGGTTTGAGCTGTAAAAAGTGCCTTGGGTGTGGGTCAGTATCTGGAAAACATCCCAGTGTCTGTAAGTGGATATGTCACCTTCTTCGCCAGCCTGATCATAGCCTGAATATTTCAGTGTGATCACACTGCCTTACTACCTCATCGATTCCTGGAATCACCCACATTTGGTGCCAGGAAAGCAAAATGCTAAAACCATAATGAAACGAATAAATCTCTGTAGAGGATAGAGTAGTGCTCATAGACTAGTTTATCTATGTACTGATCTAAAGCTGTGTAGTCTTACTAGTAACAGACAGAGTTGTAGCTGAGTTTTGTTCATCATGAATTTAATAATTTCACCAGCAAACTGAACAGATATTTTCTCTCAGAGAGGCAATCACTGATTGAATGATGCCATGAAACTAATCTCAGCAGATGCCGGGTACATTGGAGATGGTTATGGATTTCCTAGCTTTGGCCGGCCTCCCCAAAGAAAACAGTCTAAAGCATAAATTAACATACCAGTAGCAGTTTTTTTTTCCTGTACAGACACAGAAAGGTCTAAAGCTTATTCAAAGTCTTGTGTAGTTTTTGATAAGCAAGTAAAATAAAGGTGTTTAATAATGGTCAGAATGAGGCAATACAGCAATGAAAACAATGAGCTCTAATATCTGTCGAGTCACAGTCCATGTATGGCTTTAGAGACATCTCTGTGCCTGACATCAGCACCAAATCCTTTAAAAGCAGCTTGAATAACCCTTGTATCACTCCTGATACTGTCTACTGTCTGTGAGAGGTTGAAAGTGGTGGAAATGAATGCGGTAGGGCTCCAATGGTGAGTTGGTAAATTTAGAATTGTGCTCTAAGGGGTCTAAAAAGAGAGGAAAGATGAAGAGGAAAATGGTAACGGAAAGAAAGGGTGCACTGAGGGGGTGGATTAACATAAAAGGGCTGAGGAGAGGTAGGAGAAGATAAGATTTATTAATCCCTTAGAAGGGATCCATCATTTATAGAGTACAAACATAGAAATTGTGAGGTGCCGCATGCAGTAAAAAAAATTTTTAAAAAGAAGAAAAAATACTACAAAACTTAGTACAATGCAAAAATTGAGTGATCAATAACAATTTGCAGGAGCAAAAGAGCTTCTGTAACTTTCTGTAGAACACAGGGGGCGAGGAGAGGAGAGGAATCCAATCACAGAGTCCTGGCTGAGTCGACTGGACACTACTGGAATAGAGATGAGGCCCGAACTGACAGCTTCAATAACTTAATTTCATGTACTGATCCTTCATTCATTACCAGGAGAGAAATTGCAACACACACACAGTAATGGACAAAGATAAAAGACCCTGCTGTAAGGCAAGTCTTCTTTTCTGCCTGCTCGAACTCCGATTCACCCCTGCTGAGGCCAAACGGGTTTCTGTTACAAAAATAGTCACATCTGGATTTAGAAACACACTGAAGATCATCTGTACAGGTGAACAACACTACCCATGTTGGGATGCAACTCACATGTATTCAACAAATATGATTAGAATAAATCATCAGAGAGGAAAAGAGAAAGCTCTTTTACTTAATGCTGCAATGCAAAAGAAGCAACCCAGCAGCCACTAAGCGAGAACATGTTAAAGTGAAAATAAGACACAAATATTTACCAAAATACCCACAAAAATGTTAAATGGCATTATTAATGGAAGATCTGGAACATAGCTGGACATAATATTCTCATTATAAGAGGGTTAGATGCTGCTTAGTTTGGTTAAATGTTGCAGGATCTTTGTCACACCAGAAGATAATTATTATTCTCACCAGTGGTGCGTATCAGTTCAGCATTCATGATTTACTTAGAAAAATTAAGCAATGTGTTAAATAAGTGTTTGTTACATTCTTATGTGCTGTTGGTGCAGTCGTATTTATACTGAGCATGTTATAGTATGACAGCATTTCCAAAATAGCTTTTTTTAAATAAGATATGATGCATCATTATTTATTTAGGCACTCTGCATTACACAAGAATAGGAATGTGAACTTTGAGTGTATTTTATGTCAATTTAAATATATGTTGCTATTTAAACTCTTATTTGGAAACGTGAAAAAGATTACTGCTCAAGTTATTTGTATCTTACTATAAATGTTTAATCTCCACAGCATTTTGCTTTTATGTAACAATTGACTGTTGAGAAAAAATTCAGAGACAGATGAGTCAGAATCAGATGAGTCAGAATCAGATGAGTCAGAATCAGAGGAGTCAGAGGAATCAGAATAAGAAGAGTCAGAGGAATAAGAATCAGAGGAATCAGATGAATCAGAATAAGAATAGTCAGAGTCAGAGGAGGCAAGGTCAGAGGAATAAGAATCAGAAGAATCAGAATCAGAGGAGTCAGAGTCAGGAGTCAGAGGAATCAGAATAAGAAGAGTCAGAGGAATAAGAATCAGAGGAATCAGAGACAGAGAAAGAGGAGTCAGAATCAGAGAAATCAGAGTCAGAGGAGGCAGAGTCAGAGGAATAAGAATCAGAGGAATCAGAATCAGAGGAATCAGAATCAGAGGAGTCAGAGTCAGAGTCAGGAGTCAGAGGAATCAGAGTCAGAGGAATCAGAATAAGAAGAGTCAAGAGTCAGAGGAATAAGAATCAGTGGAATCAGAGACAGAGGAGTCAGAGTCAGAGGAATAACAATCAGAGGAATCAGAGACAGAGGAATCAGAATCAGAGGAATCAGAGACAAAGGAGTCAGAGGAGGCAGAGAAAGAGGAATCAGAATAAGAGGAGTCAGAGGAATAAGAATCAGAGGAATCAGAGACAGAGGAGTCAGAGGAATAAGAAT
>JBAMHV010000015.1:14486047-14498608 GCA_037177535.1 Pseudomugil gertrudae | reverse complement strand
TGCTGGTTCGAGCCCAGGCTGGGGAGGGTTGTCCAGTGGCCTTTCTGTGTGGAGTTTGCATGGTCTCCCCATGTATGCGTGAGTTCTCTCCAGGTACTCTGGCTTTCTCCCACCCACAAGACATGCATGTTAGGTTAACAGCTATTGGTTCAAATGACTGCTTAGCATATGTAGGTTGCTTTGGATAAAAGCGTCTGCCAAATGATTGTAGATTAGAAAAGAATCTGAGGAGTCAGAGACTGAGGAAAAGAGGTCAGAGAAACGTATGAAATCCAGGAAAGGTCCATCTGCTTGGAATCAAAATGATGTTGCAGTTGTGTGTGTGATGTGTATAATGCCTGTCAACTACAAGGTCTAGGAATGCAACATGATTCCTAATTACTTTGTTGAAGAATTGAGTTGCTATGGTAACAATGGAAAAACCATTACAAAAGCAGAAACTGCAGACTGTTTGTGTTTTGAACCTGTTTCCATCAGTAGGATCAGGGACTGCAGCCTAAAATTAATCCTGAAACACTGCTTTTAATACCATAACCCCTTGGATGCCCATGGACAAAACTTGTAATCGCTTGTGTGTGTAAGAAACACAGGCAAATAGAGATTGAGAGTGTGTGACAGGAGCTCGTAACCACAGTTAGATTTTACCGAGCAACTAATCAATGTCCATCTCACCGTGCTTAACCTCTTAATGGTTCAGCTGCAAAGCAGTGTGCTGGAAAATGGCATCAGTTTTCACACAAACGGAAGGGTTAAATACCTCTGTGCTACACACTGAGGAACTCCCATCACTAGTTATTCTCCAGTGAAAAAGTCTATTGTCCAAGGCTAAGTCTAATCTATATCTGAGAGATATGTATGGCCATAGGGACTACTCCCATCCCATCGGTCAGCTGAAGCAGCACAATAGAGGTGGCAGTTAACGGAGCTGCACAGCAGTATTTTGCTGTTAGAAATGTACCGTTCTATAATCCCCGGCGTCTCGTTGGCTGGTAGCAGGAAGAGATGGTGACTATGACGAATGAGAGAGAGGCCGGTCTCCGTCTGGTGGCTGCTGTTTGTGTCTTTGTGAGTCAGTGTTCGAGGCTACAGGGTGCTGATTTATATATCAGCACCCACTGAGAACCAAGCAAATCAACTCCACATGGCTCCCATGAAGACTGATCATAGCTAATCTCTGACATCATACGGGGCTTTCAATATTTTTAAACTTCCTTTAAAGATTTTTAAAAAACTTTCCACATTATCTGAATATACCTGATAAATGCTGACAGTAATGGAACTGATGTTTATTACTCACTGTTCATTTTATTTTGCACAAAAAAGCAAAAAACAGGTTTATGATAAGCCTCAAAAACAAAATAACAGACAAATTAAATCTTTTTAAAAAGTGTGCTTCACAAATATAAACCTAAACATACAAAATTGTAAAAACAAAGCAATATCTAATTAAATATACAAATTACTTTTCAAACATTCTAAACCTTTTAATGGTATGACACTTGTTTGCTAAATAAGCATTATTATTATAATTTTAACCCCTTGGTATTCTCATTGAAAATGAACTGTGTAAGATTTATTAGGTTCTTAAATAAAGGAATTGATGGATGAGACAAATTGGACCGGCTTCTGGCTCTAACAGTGTTTGATTTTATAAAAAGTGGAAGGTGATGTATTTGCACAAACTATAACTCACAGTAAGCGAGACCATGTTGCATTCTCAGCTAAACCAGTAGCAAAGTCTGAGTGAGGCAGAATTAGCGTTGTATCATCAGCAAACATTATTGGGATTTTTAAACACCAGAGAAATCATTAATGTGGATAAATAATAATAATGGTACCATAGTAGAACCTTGTGGAAGTCGACAGTCATGAAGTTGTTTCGGTGTCACATCCATCCAAACAAACTGCACTATGTCTGAAACATAATTACTTAACCATTGGAATTAAATGAAGCGTCATAACAATTATTATTGATTATCTATTATGATATAACTAATCAGTAATATCTCTTAGTTTTTCACTGGCTGGTGGGTTAATAGAAGAGATCATGGGACTTTTTTAGAAATAAGGTCCAAGTTACTTTCAGAGCCAGATGGAAATATGCCTGCTAGTTTCCGCCCCACTTTAATAACAGTCGTCAGATTTCTGCAATGTCTAAAAATCTGTTGAAAGATCATTAAATTCTGCAGGTAACTCTACAGTGGACTGTTGTCTTCAAAGTAACTAGTTAATACTGTAGTATTCCATATTTTCTTAACATTTTCAGTAAAAAGGTCAAGTCTTTCATTAAAATATTGTTTTTTTTTTTGTTGATTTAACTGAATTAAAATATTTATTTAAATGCAGAATGATATATAAGAGTAGGATTTGAAACGTGTAACTCAGCCCCTGAGGGCCACTGTCTTCAGGCTTAGGATGTTTTCTGCTGCAGCACACCTGCAGTAAGATTGGTGGATAAACATGCTTATGCAGAACATGACAACAACCTGGGGAGCCGTTTTATTTGAAGTAGGTGTGTTGGATCAGGGAGACATCTAAAACATGCAGGAGACTGAAGCAGGAGGTCCTCTTACTTTTGACACGAGGGCTCCCTCTAGTGGCCACCAAAGTACAACTGCAGAACAGATGCAGAAAGTGGTTGACTCACTTTCCTTTTCTAGTTCCAACATATCCTGTGTAACTCAAAGCCTGAGCAAATTAAAAAATACTACTAATACAGTTTATTTGAGGAGGCCTTTTAAAACATTTTAAGAACAGCAAACAAAATCATAAGAAAGCAATAAGCTTTCTAACCATCGAATGACATGAGCTTTGTGTTTTATTTCAGAACAAGATCATACAGACGCTGACATGTTCTTCTACCTGCTCATCGTGTTCTCAATCATCAGCTCCTTATACACCTTGATCTGGGATCTGCGTATGGACTGGGGGCTGTTTGACCGCGGTGCTGGAGAAAACACCTTCCTGAGGGAGGAAATTGTTTACCCACACAAGGTATAATCTAGAAGAGATCAAATGCATGTAATCCACACACACACACACACACTCTCACTAAGCCAGTCTCTTCTTCGTCCAGGCATACTACTATTGTGCCATAATAGAGGACATTATCCTACGTTTTGCCTGGACGATTCAGATTTCTCTGTCCACAACAATCAAGTACAATTCTGTAGACGATATTGTGGCAACGGTACTGGCTCCTCTCGAGGTCTTTAGGTAGGTTTGAGGAACCCCCTTCTCATTCAAGCTGTCAAGCAGACTGTCTCATAACAACCCTCAATGACCCGAATCCTCTTCACGCTCGCTGTGCAGGCGATTTGTGTGGAACTTCTTCCGTCTGGAGAATGAACACCTGAACAACTGTGGTGAGTTCCGTGCCGTGCGGGACATCTCGGTGGCGCCACTCAACGCTGATGACCAGACATTGCTGGAGCAGATGATGGATCAGGAAGATGGGGTCCGAAACCGCTCAGGCAAGAAGATGTGGAAGCAGTCCCACAGCCTGTCCCTCAAACGCCCCCTGCTGTCCTCCTCACAGTAAGGAATCGTTTGCTGGTTGTTTGCTCATCATGTGATGATGAAGTCATTGCCATACTCAGAAAGCCAAATATAGGAAATTAACTTTGAGATGGGATATTACTTTACTGCAAAAGTCCCCCACATCATTATGCCACCTTAACTTTTCATATAAGTCCTTTAATGTTGTGCACTAACCAAGCGTTTGAATCAGAACTCATTCGGCCATGATGCCAGATGACACCTCTGTGTCGCAGACATAAGCGCCTCTTAACACGCTTTACATTTATGAGTCAAGACAAGGGGACATCCTACCCTCCAACCAGGCTTTATGGGCCAATTTGATGGATTTGTAAAACAAAAAGGATAACTTTGCTCTGCAAAACCGATGAGTAGGATTAGAAGGATGAATTTAGACCCAGATCTTCTGTCATCAGCTGACAATGAGACCACAAGCATTGATGTTGTTTACATGGAAAAAGCATGCTTGCTCCTTTTATACTGACTTAAAGAGATATGTGATTACTTTGATCCCACATGCATGCACAGACACACACACATATATTACATATTTATATATATGTGTGGTTCATCACATGTCTTCACATGTTGCTGCAACCACACATAAGCATCCATTACTCTTGTGAGAAAAGCTTTTATAAAGAGAGCGTGTATTACTGTTATTTGCTAGAACAAGACCACTCCATAAACTGTCCTGCATTTATACATTATTGTCTCATGATCATCTCATGGCTGTATACCAGACAGTTTCAGTGTTCATATGCTGGGCTGTATTTGCCGCTAGATAGATTGATGTTTTCTGTTCTCTATAATCTGCTTTTTTTCCCTCTGCAGTAGTCATTCATATAAATATGTGCTTTTTATATTCACATTTCTTAACAGAACTTTGAATTTTACTTTGTTTTTCCAGATCAAAGAAGGATACGAAGGTGCTGATAGAAGACACAGACGATGAGGCCTTCAGCTGAGCACACAATATCAACATGTACACACACTCACACTTAGCTACACTATACTTATAAGACCTTCTTCTTTAGGCCCAACCCTCCTCATTTGCTCTAATGTGCAGGCGTGTAAACCTTTAAACTAGAGAGGACTGTCCTCCATTTATAGCCGATACCTCATCTTTACATCTATGTGAACAGAAGTGGTCTTTATAAGTATAGAAGATACGCACCATAAATTAGAGAAACACATACATGAAGATAAACCCGCTAAAGCACAAACAGTGTGATACCGTTGCTGTTGAGGAGAGAAGGCTGATGCCATGCAGTCACACAGGTGGACAGACAACAGAGAAACATACTATACATAACTACGTATGACGAGACAACACTGCCCGGGATTATCCTCTGCTTTTTTTTTTAAGTGTCTGTTGTTAACTTTACAATATTACGTTAATTTAAACTATTCTTTAATTTATCCAGAATTAATTTAAGGCTGCAGATGACTGTTTACATGTTTTTTTAAAGCTCCACTAGGATCAACAGGGAGAATCAAATGCAAAGTAAAAGACTAAATACTAACACACCACAGGATGAGCAAGGACTCTAAACACCACAGCATATCAAAACTAATCAACTGGTTTCAGCTCGTTGATTCTTTTTATACTCCTCTTTTGTTTCCCTCTTCCCGTCGTACTGTCAGTGTACCCTCACACCCTGGAGGCACTTGCAGGAAAAGTGCATCGACAACATAAAATATGGAGTGATTATTAAAAACGGGGTGCTTTGATTCAAACTATTTTGGCCTGTGAAGTTTACTTGTAATATATTTCATATATTTAGATGTACATTAATACTGTAGTTGTTAAGTTTCTCTACATTTGTTTATAATAATTTTTTAAGCATCCTCACCATTATTGCTGTATTTTATAATGTGTGGAGTGTTTTTTTGTTGTTGTTGCACTTGTCCCACAGTTTTGATAAGCTCCCTTCCCTACAGCGCTGACTTTGAAATAACCATATCTAAAGCTAGGCCACACACATTGTTTTATTTACCGTCTTTGTTTTCCCAGTTTGCCCGAGCAAGAGTCCAGATTAGGATAGTAGAACAAGATAGTTCAGTATCGATTTGGCTGCTTGTTTGTCTCGTATCCAGGTTACCTCTGGTTGCAAATATGAGCGTTGGTGGATCTTGGACAAGAAGCGGGAGTAAGGATGAAATGAGAAGCACTTCTACATTCACATTTTGAAATTGAGAAAAATAAACAACTTCTCGTTGAACATATTACAAATATGAAGTGTTTTCTTACTCTTGTGCTATTCATCCACAGAATGGAAAATCTCATGTCCCTTGTAGAAACACACACACATATATAAAAAATAGAAATGTAGAACACGTACAATGTAAAGTAGCTTGTTTCTAATTGACTTTAGATAAAATTACTTTGTTTCAGGTGTCAGAAAACATGCTAGGATGGCTTGTAAACATACCATGTGTGCACAGCATTTCCTGTGACCACCAGACAGGAACGCTGATATGAATTAAGGCTCTCCCACTGCTCCTAGTTTTCTTTTTGGTGGTGAAAGTTTGAACAGAAAGAAAATGGAAAAACATGCTAAATCTAAAATGTAAACCTTTAGGTTACTATAACTCTAACAGCTCTTTAATATGAATAATCTGGAATCTGCATCCTTTGTTTTATTCTTAATCTTTTAGGCTACTTAACTAAAAATATCTCCAGCTGTTTTGTTAGATATTTTTTCCAAACTTAGATAAGCTAGATATATGTGCTGTGAAACCGATGCCTGCCGTTAGATCCTGTTTATAAAAATAGCTGTTTAACTATTAATGCGAGTTGCTGCTGCCATTAAAGGCCCCTGGCATCTTCAGAAGCAATCCGAACTATAATGTCTGTATGTATTTGGTTTTCTCTTCCTGTTTGACCCCCTTCACTTGACTCGCTGCTCTGATGTTCCTCCCTGTGGCTACGTTGTCACCGCCCACTCGTCATGAGACAAAGCGCAGAGAGCTGCAAGTCAGATTTGTCACAGTGAAGTTCTGGTTCTTGTGCTACTGGTTTTTGTATTTTCCTGTCTTAGCAGCTTACAGACCAAAATGTCTGTGTCCAATGAGCTTAATGCACACTGGAAGGCTTAGAAGGCGGATACACTGCAAAGCACATATGACAAGACACGCACACAGACAGCCCACTTTGCCCCTCGTGTGTCAGAGCTTACAAGATTACAGCAAGTAAGTTGTATAAAAAGGCTTTGCTGTCGAGCCTGCATGCTACTTTTGTTTAATTTTGTACATAGATCTTAATTTATGACATAATGTGTATATTAGTAATCACTGTACACACTATTAATAATGAAGGTTTTCATCTGTTGCCATTTTTGCTCATGAACAAGCAGTGGACCTAAATTATAGGTGGGAAAATGAGCTTTTTGTTAAATAATACAAATCCTGCACTCTTTTTCATGTCTAAAAGTTGTTGAAATGTGTTTGTATGAAGACAAAAAGAAGCGGGGAAAAAAAAAAGGTTGTGTTTGGCTGTATCTTGTGATTCCTTTGTATTTCAAAACCCCCGTCATGTGTGGGCGCTTACGTCCAAGACTGATGTGAGGACAAAGGAGTGGATCCCTCAGTCCTGGGGCTGTTTTGCTGTTTGTACATTTGTGAAATGTGCATGAAAATACTGGTAATGTTACAGCTGTAGTTTTCAACTATCCTGCAGACAGAAGCACTTTGACATAAATTTAGCGAGGCACAAAAACAGACTAGGCCAAAGAGGGCCCACACCATAACAAGATGCTACCTGCTCACTGGAAGCATCGGGAGGTGCTTCTCTGTGCAGAAAATTTAGTGGCCTGTGTCTGTTCAGATGTTTGGTGCGTGTGACTCCCTAAAGCAACAAAAACAGGGTTATTTTGTACGGTTCCTGTTTAATAAAGTGGCAATGACCAACCCTGCTATCCTGTTTTGCTCATAGGAATACTCTGATGATTTTTTTCCCATGGCTTGCTGAAACCCTCATGTCAAAGTGCTTAATATGTGTGCATCTTCCCCATCCCTCTTTTGATGTTGTTTGTACTTTTTCTCTAAACTAGCTGAATGTGGTAGTACTTGTAGGTTGGTAGATAGATGTTCTACTTTATTAAGATAAAAAAAGAACAAAGTAAATTACACTGTGGCTAAATGTGACTTTAAGAAACAAAAGGAAAATGTCTTATAGTCTGAAGCATCCCTGGAGTCCTTTTTGCAGAGTAGTTTGTACATGTCTAGTGTATAAGAATGTTCTATGATGGTTTTTCTGACTGTATTTGTATTTCTGTATACACTTTGGTGATCCTGTCTTATCTGGGTTTTATAAACCACGGTTATTTTTAAAACTCACTCTGCCTCTCGTCTCTTCTTTTAACTGTTGCATGTGCCAACATCGGTTTGTCTTCTGGTGCTCAAGATGATCTGCAGTTTTTTCCCCTCTCTCTGATGGAGCTTTTGCAATATACAATCCTTTTACTCATGCAGTTATTTTATTAGTTTAAACCAACTCCACCTGCCAGTGTTGGGAGTTTCTCTGCTGCATCACAGCTGACACAAATCAGACTTAATTAGCAGACTTGTGCAGAGCTTGACATCAAAGTCTGCTAATTACACATGAATGCAGCAGAGTAACTCGCAACACTAGCAGGACTGGAGTTGCCTACACCTGGTCCATTCACTTCTTTTTATTTGCATTTTCCTTATTTCTTAGTTGTAATCACTTCTTGTTTGGTTCTCAGGTTGGGGGAGTATTTCACAGTCCACTTCCAAAGCATTTTATCACCCCATCTGACCTTTGAGCTGATGTTGCAGATTGGTCTGAAAGTCTTGGGAATGTTTAGAGATTTTAATGCCTTATCTGACAGGAGGTTTTCCCCCCTTCATTTCTGGTGGGCTGAGTAGGACAGTCATTTTCAGTTTGCCAAAATAGCAAAATTACTCATCCTGACAAACCTGAAAATCTTGTTTCTTGGCAGTTTGAGTGCAAAATCCAACTGAAGCATGACCTACTTATGAGATTTATCAACATCCAACTTGTTCTTACAATCCAAAGAAAGGAAATCCAATATTTTCATGTAAAGAAAAAACACTTTAGTCCTTCAAACCATCTCTTTTCCCATATATATAAATTTTATACACACTGACACACAGGTTGTGTCTTCAAGTGAATTGAAACATAAAACAACTGACCCATCTTTTAGTTGACCTTTTTCTTCAATTTAATCTTAGAAGATGAGGAAGGTTTACGTAGGGATTTGTACCTTTGAAAAAAAAAAAAAAAACATTTTAATAATTTTTTTTCAGGTTCACAATCCCACTTTTGCCCAACTCATGCCCTCTGCAAATTTAGCACACTCTTTGTGGCCGAAAATCTCCACACACACAAACCACAAAAATGTCTGTACGTTAATACTTCTGCCCTGGTCAAAGAATATAATTTTATTTTAATTATTTAAATATTATTTTAAATTCACAAAACCAATTCCACACAATAAAAATTAGTGCACGGCTGGACAACTCCGGTCCTCAAGAGCAACACTCCTGCACGTGCATCTGCTGCAACACACCTGACACACATCAGACCTAATTAGCACACTTTTGCAGAGCTTCACGTGAAATTCTGCTAATCAACCGTTGATTTGAGTCAATGGAAAACTGATTTTATGTCAGTATTTTACCATACCATACTTCCTCTGCTAACCTTCATGGCCCAAACTGCCTGCACTGCCATTAAAACTGCGTATTTTAACCTTACAATCATTACAGTTTAAAATAATTAATTATTATTAGCATTTCATTAGGAAGAAAAGTAGTAAAACATTTTGCTGGATTCCACCAGATTCAACTGGTCCCCCCATTGTAGGCAGATGCAGGAAACTGGTGTTTTGTTGCCAGTTATATTTGCCTTAAAAAGTATTGCAAATTCATGCTAGTACCCAGAACAGAGCCTAAATGACACCAAGTAAAAACTGAAAAACTTCAGAGAAACTTACAAAATGTCCAAGGAGAGCACAGGGGTTATTATAAAAGTTAAAAACAATCTGTTAAGCTGCATAATAGGAATGGTCATTAGTAAACATTCAAACTAAGTGTTTTTTAAGGAGCTTCAGAATGAGTGAGACAAGCTGCCCAAAAGAAAAGCAGATTGAGTGATAAAATGTTAATTTTTTATTATTTCATAGCAATAATGCTCAGAGAGTGGGCTATAGGTTCATACTGTTATTGCAAGGACAGACAACTCTGATCCTCAAGAGCCTTGCAAGGAGTTTCCCTGCTGCAACATATCTGACACACATCAGACGTAATTGGCAGACTGCAGGACTCTGATCCGAGCAGGACCAGAGCTCACCAGCCCTGATCTAAATCCAGATTTCTGGTTTTACACTAGGCTCAGCAAAGCAGTCTAAAGAGAATGACAAGGTAAAACATGTGTAGTAGTCTTTTGCCTCCAGGTACGAGGAAAGGGGAAAGAAAAATAACTTTACATTAAATATCAGGTGCTGCTGGTAAAAAAAACATTTTGTTTTACCCTAAACCATAAACTGTTGAGCTATATTGGCAAATTAAAAAATTAAAAAGCTTCCAATTTATTAAACAGAATTTTTACCTAAATGTACACAAGAGGTTGTAGCTTTTAGGATAAGGAAGACCATTTAGCTCCAGTTGCATCTGTGAAGTTGTTTTGGACCCACATAACCACAGACTTGGCCGATACCTCCCATCTGGTGAAGAGAGCTCAGCAAAGGCTTTGTTCCTGAAGAAGCTGAAGCAAACTGGTCTAGCACCTCATCTACTTATAAACCACTTCAGAAGTTCAGTAGAAAACATCCTTTGTCAGGCCGTACCATGTGGTATGCAAACTGCACGGCACAAAGCGGATCAGTTTTATGTGGCGATGTCAGCACAGAGGATCATCGGACCTGCACTCCCAGATCTGAACACTGTACATGAGCCGCCTGCAGAGGAAGGGATAGTCCATCTGCAATTACAAAACCCATCCTGGATGCACTGCGCTTGTTCCTCTTCAACCGAGGAAAAAATTAATACAAACCTCCAGATTGATGAACAGCTGAACCCCACTCGCTCTCCCTCTTGATCTTCAGTCTGACATAGCACACTTTTTGATTCTACCTCTGCCCCCTGGTTGTTAATCCCATCTTTTATTATTAATTTGTTTGTTTAATTGTTATATTGTTTATTGCCACCAAAATTTATCTGCCATGGCATTGCAAGGACATGGACCCCCCCTCCCCCTCCCCCAGTACAGAAATCCTACAGTTCATATTTAATTTCTGGCTGCACATAATTTCATTATTGATTAGCTGCTTAAGATTTGAGTGTCTTGATTGTTTCAACAGGAGTCTAAATGAAAACATACAGGAGTAGGAAAAAAAAAATTGAAGTCTTTTACAGAGTTGTCTGTTACAGCAGGAGCAGCTTTATGTGTCAGTGTTCATCTATCTGTGTAAACTGCATCAGTGTTGATTTAACTGTAACATCAGAGGCTCGTGCTGCTCACTGCTCGCTTCACTGCAATTTAGTCTCAAACTGAAGAAGCAAATAAACACTGAAGGAGTTTGCTGTCTAGTGAGCTTCTTTCAATAGAAAGACCACCTCCTAGTCAACATGTAAGAAGATCACAACTGGGTTGTTTATTTTCTGATAACTGATACAGGATAAACATTATACATTCTATTTTAACACTGATATTTTGCTTTTATTTTCAATGTCAGTATGCAAAAAAGAACAATGCAAAGAAACGCTTGGTGAAATCATGACTATGATACATAATTTGACAGCTTCATCAATATTAAACCAATTCATTTTAAGGACTCCTTGTTGCCCTGGTGATAACTGCTACAACACAAAAGGGGGAAAATACGCAAAATCCAAAGTGAAATGAAATAAAAACACAAACATCAAGAGTTGGCTGACAGCAAACACTGTAAAGAACCACACGATCTTTAGATGTAGCAACTTGTGTTGATGCATATATAAAAATACAGGATCCCTGTATATATGCACATACAGTAATAATGCAGTTATTATAGTTGTAGAGTCTGTTCTGCCTCTACCGACAAAATAAAGAGCTGGAATCACATACATACACACATTTAGCATGATCTTGCCATATAAACACTCAAATCAACCAACAGGCAAAAGGCTCTCTGGCTTCAGAAGCTAAAAGCTACACTTGACAAAAAACTGAAAAGGAAAAAATAAAAAAATAAAAAAACAAAAGAAAGACATTCACATTTCTGAAACAAATTCCATGGTCTCATGACCTCTCACCTGATCAGCTGTCTCTGTCCATCAGTCTTAAGTTTAGTGCCACAGGAGGATATAGAAGATAAAGACGATGTTGCGGATGGGCCCCTTTAGTGCCACAGTGTCCAACTCCTCATCGACTAGGACCGAGTTCACTTCCATTCATTATTTCACTGTTCTCATCGCCACATCTTCACCACCAACATTCTGTACTCATTCACTGACTCACTGAGTTTCTGAACATTTCTTCATCTGAGTCCAAGTAAATGAGTAAACTAGAGTGCAGGAAGGCAGAGAAATGGGACTGTAGATGTTAATGTCTGTGTTTAGTGTAAAGATGTCCTGTAAGTCCATGCATTTACCTGTGTGAGTGCGTACAGTGAGTCCATCACTGTGCAAACCTTTAGGGTGATGAGGGGGCTTTGCTACTGCTGTAATGAACTTTGTATCTGTTGACCATCTGTCCTTTGACTTCAGTAGACAGGCAGGTAGTCTTGCAGGGTATGAAGTCCTCCTCCTCCTCACCCATTAGCCAGTTCTGCACTGAGCGTTCAGCTGATGCTGTGACGTGACTGGCCAGCCAGCCCTGGTGCCACTTGTCAAAGCGTTCGTGCTGGGTCGCTGCCACCCTGTGCTGTGACTGTGGCGGAAGAGAAAATATGTTAGAGTCTTGTCCAACACCAAACAGAACTAGAACTGGCTGTTCTTGCAGAACAGCTGTGTGAATGCCTGTATGCGGAATTCGTAGAACTGTAATGCTTAAGA
>JBAMHV010000015.1:14469321-14485947 GCA_037177535.1 Pseudomugil gertrudae | reverse complement strand
AGAATAATAATAATAAACGTAAATAAAGAGAAACAGGAAAACTAAGTGTGAATGCCTGAAGGGCATTCACACAATTAAGCAAGTAAGCAACCTTTAAGCTGGAAAAGATAAAGCAGGTAAATCTTGGTCTGATCAAGCTGAACTAAAACACAGGTTAATTTTGTTTCTGACGTATTGAAGGAAGGTGCAGCCATCCTACCATGGAAAGTAATTATCTTACACTTAGAGACTTAGACTTGACTGTATTGATCCCTTTGAGATGACTCCCTCAGGGAAATTAGATACCTGATATCTGGATATTAAATACCCTATTAGATTACCTGCAGCAGTGCCAGCAGAATAAAACCAATTTTAATCCAAATATGAACAAAAAAATTTAACTCCATTAAACTACCTGCTGAACAACATTGCCTTGCAGCTACACAACAACTCAAGTTTAGTTGCATAAAATGTACCCAAAACAAACACAAAAAAGGAAACGTAACCGGTTCAGACTCTGAAAAAGAAGTTAGCTTACCTTCCTGGCTTTGACCAATGCACCTCGACGATACATGTAGTCCTCAGAGTTCATGACGAACACCATCTTATGAGTGTTGAGTTTAAACCGACAGTCCAGACTACCAGCATTTTCCACGCCCAGCTGGCGGTGCCACTCTCGCCTGCAGCGCATCGCCTCCACCTGCCGTACCTGCCAACGCCGGAAACGCCGCAGGTTCCTGGTCAATAAGAGAAAATTATTGGGTCACATTATTGCTTTTTAATGGTAGTGTAACAAATAAATGTTTTAGAAAAAATAGGAACACTTAAAAATAAGTATAATAAAGTAAATAAGTATAACTATGCATGATTATGTGTTCCTACAATGTTTAACTTTCATACCTGGGCAGAAATACAGGTTTGAAGAAGTAGCCCTCTGCTTGAGAGCACAGACTGGACTCTGTTCCTACAAACTGCTCCATGTAGCTTGACAGGCACTAGCAGAGACCACATGACATTTCAGTTATTAACTCCAGTCTGATTACATTTCTCAGAGTCCTCTAAATGAATATGTTTGAGTAGATACCTGAACATCTAACGGATCATCTGCCTGAGCTTCCTCGGTGTCTAGCAGCTCAATGGTCATCGTCACATTACCCTTGTTTTGAACAAACATCACCTTGATGTCAAAGAAAGAGAATGAAACCTCGTGTGAATCATCTTAGTACAGCTGAATAAGATCAGATGCAGATTTTCTTAAAGCAGAAATTAAGAAAAGGGAAAGTCTGAAAATTTTAGTTGTGAATGCAGTTTGACTAAAGAATACAGGAAGTTAACTCTCGAACCACTGTGATTCAGTCAGTTTAGGTAAAAACAAAAGTCAGATATATAAAAATATTTGAATGTCTTCAGAAAAATATAGTAAAAAAAAAAAAAAGAAAAAAAAAAAACATTGTGCGTTGAAATTTTAAGTCCCCTGAAATGTGAAACTGTTCCACTGACACAAGCATCAGGACAAGTGGGTTATTCTTCATTTTTTAGCTACTGAGCGCACCTTGAAGCAGTTCTCCTCAGCCATGACTTTCTCTGCCTTCCACTGAAAACTGGTTTCCCATGCAGCTCTAACACACTGTGAGGATAGGTTCCCCCCAGCTGCTCCCCGCTTCCTCTCAGCCAGGTAAAGGTCAACAACCTGTAGACACACCTCGTCGCTCACCAGGTGCTGCAGCTAAAATCAGACAAATGGATATTACAGCATGATCTGCAAAGCCTGAATATTGTAAAGATCTTCACAGTAAAAACAAATTCTCAGTGAAACTTTTTATTCTTCACCTGGCGGATGATGTTGTGTATGACCTTGTCGATAGTGAAGCCGATGTAGGCATGAATGGTGAACATTTCTCTGAGTGTATCTTCATACTGTGTGGAGTCAAGGTTACCATCCAGCAGACTGCGCACCATATCCAGGAAGGCTGGGTAATACTCCTCTAACTCTACCTCACCTGTGGACATAAAGGGGTGTTTTTAGCACAACAAATAGATGTCCTCTACCCAGAGGTCTGAGTCAGTGTTGCTCTGGACTGCACACTCTGGCAGCATTATTTACATGATAAACACCCCATGTATAAATGTAGCTTTCCCCAAAAAGCAGTAAAATGATGCAAAACCCTTACAATTTGGCAGAAAACTATATTTTCATATAAAATTATCCCCTTCAAATTAAGAGCTTAGAGATTGTGGAAGTGTGTGACAGGTCTGCAGCCCTTTCCCCATTTTATTTTGTTTCTTCTCACTTTGCTGCATTTGAGTTTCAGTCCATAGGAGAAAGGTAAGAAGACACCAGAATCGTCACTGGAGACTTTTCTAATTAGTTTGTTAATTAGATGCATTTAAAATTGGACCGCATCATAACAATACTACAGATTTTTTTTCTCTCTTCACTTTGTTTAGGCCAAAATAGAATAAATTGTTCTAAATTAGTTCCAAAACTTCTCAACAATTAATACATTTAGTCACAAAAATCTCCAAATCAACAATACTGTTATGTAACAAGTCGTCTTCTTATACATTACTCTGTACTGATACATGTCTGCATAAAAGCTTACGGAGATGATTACACTTCATAGCAGAGTAGTACTCCTGCTCCAGGACCACATGTGCACTTTACTGCACGTTTCCCTGCTCAAACACACCAGATTCAAATTAAATGGATTTACTCAACAGCTTGCTCTTAAGTCTTACACAAACCTGTTAATGAAATGGTAATTTCAAATCACATGAGGTAAAGGAGGAAGGCATCTGAGACCTACAGATTCCTGAAGACCAGAGGCAGAGAATACAGTCCTAACAGGTTGCCAAAAGCTATACTTGGTGGTGCCAAGATCTTTAGTTCTCAGGATTTCAACACAAATCAGCTTGCATTAATTGAGAAGCTGCCTAGATTTTTAACTACCTAACAAAAACACACCAGCTTGTGACACTGAGGGATTGTGTGTCTTTAGGTTAATTTGTGTTCCTTTTATACAAGCACACTTGTTTTAAAAATCTCTGCCCTCATACTTTCATGCACAATTTAAGTTGGTTATGGTTGTAAAGCCTCTTATGTCCACAAGAGGGCAGCAAATGTGGAAATTCAGAAAATCAGAGTCCGAATGAAAGTTTCAAATGACAAAAATAAAAATAGTGACGATGGACAAGCTCATATTAATGTTCATCTTCATTTAATGAGGCAGTGCAGTAGATGGTGATGGTCTGTGTGACCATTACATACAATCCCAACCTCTTTTTGCTTCTATACCTGTTACCACATCAGCTATACACCCCAAGCGGTTTCTCCTAGTACAATCCATTTGCTACATCAAGCTGCACATCCATAAGAGCCCCGAAAAGGGGTGAAATTATGCTCACAAAAGACGCTAAACACGTATAAAGGGCTCTATATCCATCTTTAGCAAAGTACATAAAGGTGGTCAGAAGCACAAGAGTGCTGGAGGGGAGTGTATACTCATTTCTCTTCAAGTTATACACCTCCATCTACTCTGAATCTTGGCATTTGCAAAATGGACTCAGATGACTGCAGTTGTTGGGTGTGTCAACAATTTGTCCGTTACTTTGGGATAATGTGGAAACATATGCCTCATCTTGAATGTTAAAAGAAATTACTGGAATTTTAGGGAAAAACAGGAACAAGAATTGTTTCCATCTATCTTGAGAGAAGATGTGCAGCTAATGAAGGACTACAGATACCTGGTAGCTTAGCAGGTAAGCAAATCTGACTGTGAATGTAATATTGATACTGTCTACAGTAAGGGATAAAGCAGATGTCAATATCTGCATCAAGACACCGGTCTGTGGTGGAAAGTTCTACTTTTGCAGCAGCATTAGAGCCAGAGAAACTCAAACAGACCAAATAAACTCATCAAGAAGGCTGCATTTGATCTGTAACTCCTGGAATTAAATGTCCACAGAAGAATGCCACACGAGCAGCTTAATATAATGATATCAACTATTTTTTTTTTAAAAAAACTACTACAGCAAGATTTTTTAAATATTGCTTAACTACAGCATTTACCTGGCCTTAATTTATATCTGATCAGTGTTGTCTTTAAGCATCAGGGAAGCTGCAAATCCCTTGTAAACATACATTTTATATAATTAACATCTGTTAGTGCCAATAGTGATGACACTCAAAACCCTTATGAAGTTCTGAATGAAGCCCAATTACCTGAAAACATCTTGCATTGAGAAATTCCTACAAGCTGCAAACCTGGAAATTTTCCTATTAAGATAGTGATTTCATAAAAATATAAATTACGTGCATTTAGTCTTCACATTGTTTGAATGCATCAGCCTCACTGTATGTGCTACACTCTGTTTACTTTTTGCCCATTACTACAGTTAGATACTACACTTCCACCTGCTGGACCATTCACCATGCATATTGTATTTTAAAGATGTGCTAATCTGTGCTTTAGACTTTCGACACAATGCAACACCATGACTTTTTACCCCTCCATTCCAACATCAAAAACTAATTAAACACACTGACTGCATGTTCATTAAGCAAACATAATCTCAGCTTCTTAATGAAGTTGTATATCACTGCTCAAGATCATTTTTCAAATAATGACTAAAGTTGAGCTTTTTCCCCACATTAAATCAGACAGCAAAGTAACACAAGGTAAAACGTTTATTATAACCACATAAAATGTGCATATAAATAACAAGTAGCTGAACTTACTGGGCTGTTTGAGACGGAGCTCCATGGCCAGGTCACATGCCTTTTCCCTCCGTCCCTCGGCCATCAGCAGCCTCTCTCGGCTCTGCTCAGCTCGGTGCTCCAGCAGCTGCCGTTCGGCTTGTCGATACACTCGCAGCAGCCGCGAACACAAAGTCTGGTGCAGGCGCAAAAAGAAATACCAATTGTTGTTGACAAAGAAAAGGTTGTAGACACCATCAAGCTCCTTCTGGTGTTCTGCTTCAGGGTCGCGGAGATCCACTTTCTCCCCAGCTACACCACAGCCTGTTTCCATTGGTGTAGAGCCAGGGGTGCATGGGATAGTTCCAGCAGGTTGGGTTGTGCTACTCATTGTGGTGGAGGCCTCAGTGTCAGCAGACTGGGATGGACTGCAGCGTCTTCTCCTGGACTCACCGTTGAGCTGCTGCTGCGGTTGAGACTGGGTCTGGGACTGTGACTGGTAAGGCTGGGGTTGAGAGTGACCACCTGGAGTTACTGCTGCTCCCAATGCATTATTACAATTACCATTTCCTCCTCCTCCAGCTGCTACAACAGCTCCACCTCCTCTTTCTCCTCCATCCTCAGGCTCTGCCTCCTCATCTGTCCAATCTTCTGTATCACTGAGCTCACCACGACGGGAAAAATACAGGTCAGGGACAAAGTGCTGGATGATGCGCTTGATGTGGTCCTTATCATCTTTGTGGATGGTGGGCTGGCGTTTGACATGGTAGATAATCAAGGAGGCAGCATCCTCTAGGATCTGCTTGTCCTCATATGTAAATACCATGTGAGGTTCGCTGGATGAGGTTGTGCTGGATCCGTTACGGCTCTGCTGACCAACTCCACCTTCTTCTGTGCTCTGCTCCTGACGCTGAGATAAAATTTAAAGGGTAAAAAAGATTGAAAACAGACCATATAATGTGCAAAATAGGTATATTTTTTAATCACAATCGATAAGTCTTGTTAAATAACTGTTGCATAAGTAGAGATTAGCGTGAAAACAGTTATAAAAATAAATAATGGTAGTATTAAACTTGTCAGCGTAGACAAGAAATTAAAAATATGCTCAAAATCGCAAACCATTTGTATAGACTTTCTATAAACATATACATATATCCAAAGATCTTTCAGCTCCACTCTCCTCTTTAAAAAGTTTGATGGAATTATATTGTAGTTACCAAAAGTTAACCTAGTTTTGTCCAACCTTAAACCACAGCCCAAAATATACACAGGGATGTCATTTGATGCTTCACACCCTTAAAACTTTTCTTTGCCATTTAAGATCTGAGCAGTTTTACCTCATCATAGATGCTCTCAATCTCATTGAGAAGACTCTTTGATCGTAGTGCCTTCATGTCATTCTGTTTGAAGTTGACTCCTTGGTGGTCAAGGGACTTCAGGTAGGCCTTCTCATACTGCTCCCTCCAGATCTTATTGAAACCCTGCTGAGCCTCTCTCCACTCTTCCTCCTTGGCTTTCAACCTGAAAAGGATAAATGATCAAGATTAAAGATATGTCATCTTGTGTGCCAAAATGCCAGATCTTACTTAGTCGACTTTATGCTACTCCCTAAACGCATATAAAAAGCAGAAAGTCATAACTAGCTAAAGAAAATAATAGGTCTGACAGAATAAGAGAATGACAATCCTGACCTCTTCAGTACTACAGGCACAGCAGTGGCAGGACTTCTCTTTAGTCCTTCAATAATCTCAGGGGCCTTGTCGCCATAGATACGATACACAGCACGGCGCTGGATGACCTCAGAGGTGCCGCCCAAGCAGTCATCTAATCTGAATCTGTCCTGGTCCTCTGGTGACAGGCGCGACAGCTTTTTCTGAACGCTTTCCAACACTCTGATGGTGGCCAAGTTTGTCTCCAGAACAACATCCAACTAAAAGTATATCAGACGATGTAAATGTAGGCAGCATCCACCGACGAACGGCACATTTTTAACATATATGATGGACTCTTCTGAAGGAGCCAATTCCCAGATAAATTAAAAGACATCTCCAGTCTATTAATATGAACTAAATTGTTTTAAGGGTACACATACCTCAAATCTTTCATCCTCACATCGATGCAGCTGTTCCTCATAAGGAGTCTTTTTCGAGCTAACAAAGGTGGAATCCTCTGACCAGGAGGGGAATGACACCCAAGTGTCATTCAATACCTTCACACATGAAGATTAATGTCATTATTTGTCAAAGATGTTAGGACTTTTATAAAAGGCAAACATTTCTAAATAAAGCTCTTCTTGATCAGTTGCTATGATTCAATGTTTTTCTGAATATTATTATTCCCTTTTTGTTCTGGTCACAAATCTGTGCAGACTCCATATAAACACATTACTGTTTTTAGATTGCCACTACTCTAGAGGGAAAAAAGATACAAACAGAAAACTATCTTCGAAACAGGAATCTGCACAAATGAATTAAAACCCATTTGGAACTATAGTTAAAAAAGTACCTCTTTGCATAAGGCAGTGCGTCCACTGCATTTAGGCTGCTGATAGGTCTTGGGCAAGGCTCTATAGCTGGACCCCAGGCGCTTGCAAGAGGCATAATCCACTTCTCTGCCTCCCCCTCCTTCCATGTAACGATCTGACAACCCTGACACAGCATGAGAGAGCTCTTTGTCCCCCAGAAATGACTTGAACTGTGTGTACAGCTCAGGAAACTTCCTGTAAGGAGTTGAGTGACAGACAAGTCAGGAGATGACCACCTGAGCTACAGCCAAATGTACATCAAAAAAATATGTGGTGTGGACACAAATCTCTTTGCTTCATACTGTTAATGGTCATAGTGGTCATGTTAAAAGGTCTGAAGATAAATGAATTGAAGGACTTCTGATAACAAAAGAGAAAGAAAGAAAAACACCACATAGATTTTGTATATGCTACCAGTAACTGGTTTCAAAAGACCTTAGATTATTGTATAAATACACATACACACTTGCAGTGAACTCCCCCCACTTCCCCACTCACCCCAGAAATGGAGTGACTAACTGCAGCAGCTCTGCTCCAGAAACTACTTCCTGGTTGAACAAGGCAATGCAGCGCAGGAAGTTCTCGTATACTTCCTGGCTTTTAAACAGACGACGAACCTGAGGCATAGGTAGGTTGACAAAGAAATCAAAATGAGTTTACTTTGCTGAATGGGAGCAATAAAAAAAAAGTAAAACAACTTGCAAGAACATTGGGTCAAAGAAAAAAAAAAAACAATCCACCACCATTCTTTCATGAAAACGCATTTCTCACCTTATCAAAGAAGGAGAATTCTCTTAAGACACCATGTTTGCCAACTGAAGCGAATGACTGATCTTTGGTACAGGAATACTTCATTTTTTTCTAGAAAATATAAAGAAACAAAAAAAATGAGGTGGGGCAAAATAATTATATTAAAAGGCAAAGTAAAAACTTTTCTAATTGGAAACCACAGACACCATGCCCTCTATGCTAAAAGGTAAATGACTGGCTTGCTAACAGTACACATGTCAAAGCAGATTTAGTAATGAAATGATAACACAGTCATTTAACAGTCCATGAAGGCGTCATCAACACACATAGGACAACATAACATAGGAACATATAGCTGCTATCCCGACAACACAAGGCCTCGTTTAAAGTTGAATTGAATTGAATTTCAAGATAATACCAAAAGCAACCATAAATAGCTAAAAACACTGGGATTTTATAAAGTTATCAAGTCTGTTCCTCTCATTTACGATGGACAACAGTATCATTGTGGCAAATACACCTTATTTTCACCTTTTTAGAAATATTGTTGCCAGGATGAAAGAATACTTAGATAAGCTTAATGTTTGATATATTGTTTTGTACACAGTAGTCATTTCCATTTACCAGTTGTGCCTTTATGGGAAAAAGACCAGCTCATTGACCTGCCATTTTCCCCTTGGTAATTCACACATCTCAAACAGAAGCAGCTCAGTCCTGCCTCACTGTTTGCTCACACACAAGCCAGCGTAACGGTATCAGCTGTGTGAGACCGGCAGCACTGGTTCCACTATATTAGCATGAGATTTGTAAGCTCACACCAAAGTAGGCCAGTTCCACCTCTGTTTCCATCTTGCCGGGTCAGGGATCTGTTTTATCAGCAGAGGTGAAACTTTGCCACTAATTCAGGCTGCCTCTATATATTTTAATGTTTTAACTTTTTTTTTAAAAAAGACACAAAAATCAGCTTGAAATGCATACGTGTTGGAAATATTCTGTTATGAAAACAAAGCTGTAGTTAGAGAATTTAATGTTTTTAAGGAAAAAGATTTCAAACTTTAAGATCAAACTATAGATCAAGAACATGAACAGGAAAAGTTGTGTTGTCTAAAGCTGGATTTATACTCGTGTGGCATCTGCATATATTGTATACAGTAAGGCTGGTGCAGCTGCACAGATGAAATGTATTTTTTAACTTACCTTGAGCAGTGGGGACATGTGCTGTAGAAGTATTGGCCTGGGCCTCTTTTTGTTCTGTTTCGTTAATGTGTCCTCTTCCTCTGACCGCTTCAGTTGTTCTTTCCCACCTGTCAGCGAGCTCCCTGTGAACTATATGGAAGAAAAGCATAAAAAATATGTTAAAAATCCCAATATCTTATTTATTTTTTAACTGAATGGGAGAACTTTAATGCACTACTAAATGTGGGACAATCTGCATGGCATTTCTGAGCAAAAATCAATAAATACAAAAAACCAATCACATTCCAAGCATTAACTTTGTGAAAACTGGAAATGGAAATTATTGGTCCCAGGAGCCTCATTTATAAAGCTTGCTTATGCACAAAATGAGTACGCGCTCTGTTGTGGAATGAGCCATCAACCTCTTCACCTTGAGATCAAACCACTTTTTTCTTTAAATCTCTCCATCATGCTTTTACTGCGGCAGCAGTATGCTGTCACTCAACAGTCTTACTTTTGTTTCTTACATCGCTGCTATGATCCCCAAACAGGATCTCCTTACATGTCTGCACCTCACTAACCAGTATATCTACTTTAGTCTGTGAAACATTAGGTTTACGAGCCCTCTCAGTTGCCATGATGCAAAATAAAATGTCACAGAAACTTGATTTATATGCTGAATTATTTTTGAGCGACATTGCATTGCATCAGGTATGGTACAAAGCAGGGATGTGAACCAAATTCACCTGCATACATGTTTGGAAAGGGTGTGATTTAAAGGGAATTTAGGTGCACCTGTGCGTACCGGTAAGCAATTTTTGTAAATCTGATTTCTACTTTGGCACGAGTACAATTTTAGTAGAGATTCTGGGCAAAGTTTTATACATGAGGCCCCAGACCTTAAAAATGTTTCTTCTGCTTCAATAGTGACTGATTTATCCATCTTTCTCTTGTTTGACTGACCAGTGATCTCTTGGCATCAGGTAAAAACTGTCCAAACTCCGCAAGTAGATCCTCTTGTCCTTTGAAGAGACTTGCAACCTTGGAAAACACCTCATCTTCAGTCATACCACTGCTGCCTCGGCTGCTCCGGCTCTCCTTCACCTCCAGCTGCTCTTTCTGCAGAGTTTTATTGAAGTAATTGTGTTCACATGTGAGAAATCAAACGTAAAGAAAAAGAGCAAAATGACATTTTTGTTTTTGTCCTGGGTACATAGTCTATATACAAACAGAATGGAAAAATCTCAAGGTACTGTATGCAACATGCTGTTGCCATGTTAAGATTATAATTTATCTCCCTGGTTTGATATAATTTAAATCAACTCAAAACAAAGAAAAACTAATTTGACCCAGAAATATACAAAGAGTATTATTACTAAATTCACTGATTCAAACCCATAACAGCAAACTTTTGGGGTGAAAAAATTAGATTTAGATATTAGACATTAGATACATTATCTACTCTTTGTCCCAATTATTCAACTAAATCTGAAATCAGAGCACTAGTTGTTCATTACCTGATAAGTGTGAAGAATTTCTAGGAAGGCTCTATAAATCTCTGGGTGGTCCAAGAAACGGTTTTTAATCTTGTTTACATAGCTGATGGCACTGTCAAACTCTACAGGGCTCGTCTCTGAAGCCGGCGGCGATACAGAAGAGGTGGTGGCCTGATTCTGACTCTCTCTGCTAGCCAAGGGAAGGGAAAGTCTGCTGGGCGGATCTGGAGGGCCTGTCGAGGTTGAAGATAGAGAATCTGATGAGGCTGCCTTGACTTCACTGCTGTGGGCAGGTCCAACTTCACTGTGGACAGCAGAAGCGCTAGCTGAGGTTGTGGCCACTGCAGGGGTTGTCAGGTTTTTCCCATGTTGACCTGGGGATACCTGCACAGATTACCGATGATAGAAAGACAAAGTTATGCAAAAGCACTTCAAATTATTAATGTTGGACCAAGTACACACCGCAGGCCTATATGCACAATTTCATTTTTCCCTAAGATTATTTTTTTATGTGCATAATTTATAATTTAAATGCAGAGACCTGAACAGTCTACGGGCCTGAAGTGACCCACACTTGCATTTGATGTGACTCCATATGTAGCGTTTTTAATGTCAGTCTCACTTCAATTACAACATGATTATTCAGACTAAGGTCACTTTATTATCCATCAGATATGTATCCAATGTGGGCCATTGGACAAAAGATTTGTTCACTTTATTGTGAATGTAGCTTTTGAGAAGAAAGTTTAGTCATATGCCATTTGAAATTAAATTCACTGCAGCAGAAACACTCGTTTCCTCTTGAGAATTTTTAAGATCTGTACGCATAAATATGGAGTTCCTTCCAATAACACCATGTGGTTGTAAGAAAATAGATGAAAAATGTAAATATTATAATATAAGTCACTAGTTTTTAGAATGCATTAAAAGTTTGAGGAGTAGTAGTAGTGTATCTCACCTGTGTAGAGAATGGAGACTGAAGAAAGGCCATTCCATTCTTAGGAACCTCTATCCGATAACCTGGTGGTAGGAAAGCATTGAAGCCCAAAACCAGGTCTGGGTGTCCATGAAATAGTTGTGACACGCGGTTGATAACCCCTGGTGTGTCAATGCTATTCAAGAGAGAAAACAGACATTGTAGTAGGCACAGAAAGTACAGTAAAAAAAAAAAAAAGGTTTTATTAAGCTTCCATAGCTAAGTAAAAAAAGAATAGCAGAAATAAATGATATGTTATAAATCTTTTTCTCACACTGTGACATTTCAGCAGGTTTATTTTCTCTCATTTGACAGAGGAGGCCTTATGTTAATGTTAATAAAAATTGTTGGGAAAGTTGAGGTGATACCGTTAATTATTCAATTACGGTATATGCACACACGGTTTTTTTATATGAAAGATTAGTTAAATGCAGAAAAATATAACAAAGCAATACAGAGAGTCATGTGTCAATGTTAAGTTTGTGATATTAAGACTGCTGTTACAGAAGAACGCATTAGTGTGCTCAGACAGAGGTGCCTAATATGCTCTAATAACACCTGAATAATGTAAAGTGTCAAAGGTCTGTAGTACTATCAGTTACGTTTGTTTCAACTTTCAAACCAAAGAAACTTTTTCCCTGAATGATAAAAAAAACAACATAACTAAACTTGTCTGTTAGAATACTTTTGTGCAGCATTTATTCTTAACCTACGTTGAGGAACATAGTACAAAATAATGGTCTCTCTAATAAACCAATGCATTAGTTTAATTTTCACTGCATTTCTCTTTTAGCATCATAAATAATGTTGGAAATAGCAGTCAGCCATTGTAAGAGCTTACTGATCTATAGAAACAGCAAGTTGCAAAAACAGATAAGAGCCTTTATAAACTATTTATACCAGATGTTGTTAATGCCACACTGTGGAGTATGACAACAATTAGAGACATGTTCTAAAAAAGCTGTAAAATGAGTTAAATAATGTAGGTGGCTTTACAAAATGCTACTTTGTTACTAACTTTAATAAAACAGCTAACTACTTATTTATTTTCTATGCCACAACTGACATTGTGGTCAGTCTTTGTCTGTAATAACACACCTGGCCACAGGTACTTTGGAATAAGTAGTTTTTGAACCAAGATAAGCCAAGAGGTGATGTTGGTTTTATGACAGTATGAATGCAAAGAACTGATCAGACAATAAATACTTGCTCTAAAACCAAAACAGCCTCGGGCAAAAGAGAATAAGAGTCTTGCTCATCCAAAAGCCACTGCTGACACAAAGGAATTTCTCATTTGTTTACATATGCTGATACCTCTGTGACTTGAACTCCTTCATGATGTCGAGAAACTTGTTGTAGATGCCAGGGTCATTTGCAAAACGGATTTTGACTTGGTCCAGGTATGACAAGGCATCTTCAACCTAAACACACAGGTGAATACAAGACAAATGGTAATTACAGATGTGCAGTGTAGTATAGCATCTCCATAATAAAGTGGGATGTGAATGATTAAACTTATACTGGATTTGTGACCAAAACATCAATGACTGAGGTTCATCAAATGTGAAAATACCCAATAAAATACAAGTGTACAGTTGGAACGGATTTAATCCGCACTTTATTTGCATGAAAACGGCATGTATGGGTATTTATAAAAGCCTTTATTTATTGTCGACCTAAACAAACCCTTCAGTTAGCAGAACAAGCTGTACAGTACAAGTTACTGATTTTTTAAAAAAGACAGAAAGAAAGAAAAAAGGAAAAAAAGAGGGGGTGGTGGTGGGGCAAATACGAGGACGCTTAGGTAGCTTTGGTTCAGTGGTGTAGAGCTCTCTCTTACGTATAACACCCAATCTAATTTAAGGAGCTACAAAATAAATATGTTCTCACAAAGCTCTGTCACCAACAATCTGCACATAAAGAAGATCGTTGTAGCTAATGTTAGCCAACAGCCAGTCAGTCAACTGTCGATAATAACTCAGCGTACACTTACAACACCCACCGCATACTAATTTACACAATACGTTTAGTCGCAAGCTAGTCCCCGGCCAGCGAAATAGTCTTGATAAAACTGTGATATTTAAAACACTACGACAACAAAGAAATGTGAAATGAAGCTGCTAGTAAACTCAAGCAGCCGTTCTTGGCTGGCCTGGCTGACGTCCTCCACTTTGTTCGAGGTGGCTGAAAACCCCAGTAAGGAGGAACTTCCCACAACGAAGGTCTGACTTTAAATGTGCTCATAGCAGCTGCGATTGATGGCGTAAATAAGAAACTCTCACAGCCACTCGACTGTCGCTCACACGTTTGTTAATGAAAAACAGCTTCCACGTCTAACCTTACATGTCAGTGCTCGGCGGTTTGACAATGAATTACTTTTATTAGGCCACCGAGCTAACTAACGTTAGCCAGTCGCTCCTTTCACTCCTCTCGACGAGAAATCTAATGCAATGATCCGCCGAACAAAATGGTTGTGACTCTAAGGACTTTTCCTCTGTCGTGTCCGTTGTGTTCTTACCTTGAGCTTCTGGAAGTGCTGCTGCTGCACTTGCTTTTGTGTAATAACGTAAGGCTTGTCTTGAATTTGGTTTATTTGCTTCGCGGTGCTGTGCGCCTGAATTTTCGCCATTATCCCGGCGACAGGAGGCTCGAGATCCGCTACAACTTAAGAGGGTAGCTTCAACGTTACCTCCAGTTGTTGGCTAGCAGACAAACCTTGCTCTTGGTGGGGAAGCCAGCCTGCCAGCAAGCAACCCTACTTTGCCTGGCTGGACAGTCTCGGCACAGAGGCAAAAAGACGGGAAATCCAGCAGAGTGGATGGTGCACACAGAGAAGCTGCTACTCACTTCGACTTTGACTAAACATCACAATCTAATAAAACAAGCGGAAACATAAAGCGTCGGAAAATAAGCTCGGAGACAATGGTTGCCGTTTAACGTATTTAAAATAACTATCTCCTGTCTCTTTAAATTCGGCGGCAGCGGTCTATCTTGGCGTCCGGAAGCCAGAGTAGGAGTGAAAAATAGGGAAAAAAGGAGTGAAAAATTAAACTGCGCAGCCGCAGAGATGGGAGGAGCTGAGTTCACAAGAATCAGATTGCTCCACTCCCCCTTCACTGCTACAAAGGAACAATGTTGCTGAACGACAGCCACATAATTCACTGTATGCACAACTACAAGATCAACGATGGACTGATCATACAGTGAGACAGACCAATACCGGACAACTATGCACCTCGTTTAAGATAAGATTACATTAAACCCAGTTTTTTTACTCGTTTTTAATACAGGAACAAAGACTATTTCATACTAATGAATGTGTTCGAGAGTGCATTACAAAAGGAGACAACAAATATTTTCATTTCAATTTCTTTATTAATCATTAGACTTTTTATAGCAAAACATTCAAAGTAATAATGATAAAAAAAATTATGAGGGTAAGTGATCTAATAACGATATGGGGATCTCCCAACGACAATAGTTTAGCTTTTTTTTTCCTTTGAAAGGTGACAAGTGAGATATGTTGTGAAACTTATAGGTATTCACTAAGATGCTTTGGCAGCTATTTTCCACCTTTGAAGCCACTGCTGGTAAGTCAGACCTCCTTTACAGACCTCAGGCAGGACATGCTGGGCTGGTTTGTCCCACCTACATGTATTAACACACAAAACAGCAACCATCAGACAAAAATTTGGGAAAATATATGTAGATGTAAACTAGAAGTAAGATAGTATTATGACAAATGTTTAATAAAAAAATGATCATTTCCATTTCCAACCATAACAATGGACAGCTTTAATGAAGACATCCAGTTCAGGCTCACCAGTGAAAGATGGCCATTTTGACTTGGTTTCCGTAAGAAAGGCCTTGTGCGCAGCGCTGAGTAAGACCTCTGGCTCTTGGCAGCAAAGCCTTCAGAAGTTTCTGATCTTCCTCTCTGACTCTGGACAGCAGAGCTAGCAGTTGGAGCGTAGATGGACAGAAGCTTTTGTTATCATTAAAATTGTTATTATCTTTTATTGCCAAATTAACCAGCTCTTCGTCAATAACAGCATGAACACTAACAGTTATCACATTGCTTCCGGTTGTCTGTTACAAGAATGACAAAACCTGTCATCTGACTTCTTCTGTATACCTTTTTGATCAGATGCCGGCAGCAGTTGCACTTCCTTCTGTACTCTCTGCAGAGTGGCGGAGTAAAGCTTTAGTAACTGACGAAGAAAACGCAACTCAAGCTTTTGGGACCGCGCATGGGACCACAACTCTTCTGGAGCCTGAATTCAGTAAGATGCAAAGACAACATTTTATTAAAAGACATCCTGACATGTAAATAAATAAAATGTGAGAGTGAGATGTAGGCCTACTTTATTTTATCTGATCTCAACATTACACACTAATGCTCACCTTGTAAAGAGGGAATTGAAGGCTCTGACACAAGCTGCTAAAGCTTGGAGACTGCAAGCGATGGATGGACAACCATGACGCTGGAATTCTTTGCACTCTAACATTGGGGAAAAAACAAACTTTTCTGTAATCTCTTTAAAAGGTAACGATTAAATATGGTCTTTATTATGACACTGTGTTTATGTAATGTATTCTTATATGGCTTTTATATATAATTTTTTACATGTAATAAATTGTATATCTTGATGGAAAATCAGTTTGGGTCATTTATCCAGGATTCCTTTACTAGTTACAAATGTGACTGGGACTTACTCCTGTGAGTTATCAAGAAACACATAGTTACCCATCAACAGTCCTGCAGTCCAAAGAAAGAAGCGAAACTGTTCCAAACGAACGGACCTCCTTTGAAACAGAGTTTCTTAAACTACTGGCTGCAGTGACGACACCTTCAAACTGTGGCACAAGCTTGCCATCAACGAATTCCTGCAACTGGAAAACAAAACAAGAAGATATATATATATATATATATATATATATATATATATATATATAGCATATACACCAACCCACATATATAAACATACATATACACACACGTACATATTCACACCTCTACATGCAGATG
>JBAMHV010000015.1:14447465-14466482 GCA_037177535.1 Pseudomugil gertrudae | reverse complement strand
TATATATATATATATATATATATATATATATATATATAATATATACACACACACACATATATAAACATACATATACACACACGCATATATTCAAACCTCTCCATGAAGATGAATCAGCTGTGTCTTGGCCATTGAGTTTCCTTTAATCAGACCTCTTATCTGTTCCTGTCTGAGAACCTGTTGAGCCATGCCAATACAATATTTTATTACATTTTAAATAATAGCTATTACACAGATCAGTATCGCATCATAAATCCAGAACTGTTTTATTCCAGATCAAGACATGCAACTGTGAAAGTAATGTGTGATTCACTTGCTCTCACCACCAGGTCTCTGAAGTCTAAAACACTCTGCCGCTGGCTGCGTAGATGTCTTAGCGCCTCCTGACGGTTTCTGGCATGTTGGTCAAGCTGGATGCAGCTCTGTCTAATATAATCTCGGGCTGCGGTTTGCATTACACACTGCAGTTCCATCTCAAGCGCTGAGCTAATAGCCATTCAGAAGAAAGGCATTTAAAAGAAAGCACAGTTAATTAAAAGTTTGCTTAAAAACGGTAGCTTAATGCAAAATTTATGCAAACTAAAAAATAAGCAAATCCTGGACAAAGAAAACACTCAAGTTAATTGAAAATGGCTTGGACTGCAGATTTCATTGTGGGAAACTTTGACAGTCTGTGTTCCTCACATTAATTACAGTGATATGCTTAAAGTGAGAATCCACAGCAGAATTAGACTTACAGTGCCATGGAATCATTGTGGGACTCATCTGAAACACCAGACACCTCCTTCTCAGCCTCCTCCTTGCGTATCTGCAACTGGTTTTTATGCTGCTGGACTCTGAAATGAGTCTGGGCCAACTCTACCAAACTCTGCTGGACCTCTTCCCAAGCATCCTGCAACAACAAACACACAATTCCACAAATAAAGCTGTATCTATAACAAATGCCAGGAAAAAAAAAAAATTCTCTAACATAGCAGAAATTACAGTGATAGTGAGTGAAGGGATTGCACCTCTAAGAGGGTCTTAACAGGTGGCAACACATCATTCTCCTCCGTTGAGATATCCAGTAGGTGATTGCTTTCATATCTGAACCTGCAAGGAGCATCTACATGTTAACTTTGTGATTGCTTAGTCTAAATGAACATTAAAAAATAAGAACATCCCTAGGATATAGAGCTGTGGTTCCCAACCTAGGATCCTTCATAGAGCATAAGCAGTCACCAAGGCGTTGACAGTTAAGAGCCAGTGTGATTAAAAATTTTTTTTCTCATTTGGGTGTTTCATTCACATAAATCCAAGGTTTTGAGAGAAAACACTGCACAATTTAAGAATTCTGACCTTATTTTAGGGGCAAAAACAAAGCTTAATGTTCATTATTACCGTAACTTTGTCTTTTCAAAAGGAAAGGAGTCAGGCAGAATGTATCATTTATCAAAGAGGTCACCCTACCGCAGAGCTGTGACATCCTGCATCACATCCAGAGCGGCTAGCTTGTCTTCTAAATCCTTCTGCTCCCTTGAAGCTAAATACTGCAATGCTGAGAGGACGTGGTTTGGAGGATAACTGCCCAACACTTTCTGATGACATGGCAAATGCAGGGGTTAGTTTAAAATGAAAGAAAGTGTTTTCACATATACAGAAAGATCTATCAAAAACATACAAACCTCAGCTGTACTCAGCCAGTACTGAAACACAGCAGTCCTCTGCTCACGACTCATGCTGAAAGGCCGTAAAAACAATCCCGTCACAGTGTGAAAAAATAAAATCAGATTTAAGAAGGAACAAATAAATTAAATAAAATACTGTCAATGTAACCATCTTGGTCCGTCCTTACTGTTTGGCTGCAGAGTGCTGCTTTTTAAGTTCGCTCTCTTGTAAAGACTGGTAGAAGTGGACTCTGTCTTCACACAACTCTCTGAGCTCACGCTAAAAAAACAACAAAGAAAATATATTAGATAAACAGTATCATTTAAACGTTTGGACACACTTTCTCCTTAAATCCAGTCTCCAAACCTTTGACTGGTAGTGTATATATTTGGATGCTACAAGTTATTAGGACTAGTTTTTATATCTATGACAGTGGCACTTACCATTATTTTGTCTGTTTTGTTAACAGCACTATCACCTCAGCTACGTAATAGTCATGGCACATTCAGGCGGCTCTTACCAGAACTTGTGCCTCTGCTGCTGCTTTAGAGTTGAGGTTGTTATCATCTTTGCTGGACAGCTCATCATCAAAAAGCACCTGAATCTCGGCTTCCCTAAAGTGTATTCATAAATGCCCACAAAAGTGAGGTGAACATTGTATATATTAAGTATAAACCAAAAAATACATATATTACTGGTGTGCCAGATTTGTAGAATAAATCTAATGATTTATCTACTTGTTCATACCTTGCTATCTGGTCCAGCACATGGCAGTGGTCACTGATTTTCTGCACATCATCAGAAAGCTCTTTACAGCCTAAGCTGCAGCGTTGTTTGAAGGCCTTCAGAAGCAGCTCTCTGCACTGGCTGTCCTCCATTTGGGCCCATATATGACCGCTAGATTGTTCTGTGTAATCATAACAAAAAGGGAAACATAAACATGGATATATTTTTAATTACATTTCATTGCAGCAATAAGCTTGGTTTCCATGACATTGACATTTTTTTGAGAAGACAAAATTAGTCAAAACAGCAGAATTGGATTGTGAAATTGTCTCGACTGTCAAACGACTGCATCAAGTCATTAAAATAAAAATTAACAAGCAGTTTATCACATTTTTAAAGTCAGAATGTGCAGCTATCTGTACATTATCCTACTATAAGCCTCTATTCTGGCAGACTGACATTCCCAGCAAACCCGCATGGTCAAACCTTGGCTGGCCAGCTGTTCTTCTGTTCCACTGATCTGAGAGTCCAGATGACTGATCTCAGCTCTCAGCTGCTCCATCTTCTTTAAAATCTCTCTTCGCTTCACAGTCTCACTCTGGCCTTCAGCCTGCTTCAACTTAACATGCAAACACCACCAAACAAGTTGAAATGTCACAGTTGATATATTGCAAATAATTAATATGTTGAAAAACCTAAGTTGTGACCTACCTCTTTGTCTTGAAGTACTTTGTACCTTAAGATTATAGTGTCAAGGAGATAATAACGTGCACATTTATAGAACAATAAAAGTAAATTTATCAGCAAGCATTATTGTGAAGCTTGAGAGAGTGTCATTTAATGTAGTGGCAGGATTCTGACATGATGAGAGTGCATAAACAGAACTGATATTGGTCTGAGCAGTGGTTGTGATATTGTCTACTGATCAGAATATTAAACATACATAATGGATTGTATCTCAATGAAAAGTAAAAGAAGTATCTTAGTTGTAGAATAAGACATTCACATCTTTAGTTGACGTTAAAAAGGATACCACTGAATATTTCCACGCATGATTCTGACGTTCCTATTAAAAGTAAAGCAAGTGTAAATGGAAAGAAGTTTATTTATGTTAAGGCAAACAACTTGGAACTCAGGAAGAAGAAATCAAACGCACTCTGAGCAAGGTTATCATTAATCAGCAAGTTTAACAAAACAAAAACTGACCTTTGCTGAAAGACGTGTTGGATTATGTATTTCCATATTGATTTCCCAGATCCAACACAGAGCCTGGAAAACTCAACATTAGTTCAAGACCGCTGATTTATATTAAATAATTACTTATTTATTTAACATGGTAATATCTAACATTTAATTTACTCACGTTTTAAAGTAGCCGTCATTAGGCAGACTGTCTGGAGGTAAACGAAATTCTTCTGTTGCCCAGCGTTTTAGATCTATTACAAGACTTCTATCCGCCATGTTGACATACAACTTAAAACGAGCTAGCTAGCAACAACATTGGTTGTGGTGTCAACTGGCGTGTTTATCTGGTATCGGGAATTGTATTTAATGGTTTTGATCGCTGCACCTCCTCTCGTTACTTCCAAGTTCCCGCCCGCACAGACACTTCCGGTCAGCATATCCGTTGCGACAGCGCCGCCACTGTTTGCGGTCGGTCGTTGTCATGGATACAGACAGTAAAATGGATGTGCTTCTAGTGAATTCCTCCATTTGATTATATTTTTAAAAGTCGGGATTCAGCATAAGTCATATTTTGACAAGAAAACTTGAAAATGTAACCTACTCAAAAAATTAAATAGAAACTATTCAATTAAAATATAAAGTAAGAACATACCTATCCAATTTATCATGCGTAACCCTGTTCAAACAGGTTTTGATTCATGCAATTTGTAACCAACTGCATTATCTGAACTTTAATTTTAATAGCTGTTGAATACCTGTGGAAACTTTAAAAAAAAATACATGCAATAATATTATCTACATTTTCCTAATGCACTGTCAATTGGCTCTACATACTTTAACTAACCTTGATTGTCACTATTTATATAACACCCTTAATTAAAAAACATAAAATAGTATTATATTAATTAATGTATGTAAAGATGTAATTAAAAAAAATGAATGCATGTTAAGTTGGGTATTTGGTCTTTTGTTCATTCATCTTTTATTTCTTTTGATACTGCAAAGAATGATCATTTCTAAATGCTCAGCACTCTTTAAACACAGATGAAAATGTCTTTTTATTATCTCCCACCACAGGCCTCAAATGTCTCAGCTGTCAGTCATTAACTTTAGTAGATCCTATTTTAGTCATAACATGATAATAAAAAGATTTTACACACAGTAAACAGATTAACATTAAGTCTCTGAAAGGTGTAACAAGTGCATGAAATAAATTAGTATTGATATAACAAAAAAAACAATACAGACTAACGTGCTGTTTACATTGAAAAACATCTGCATTGAAAATGTTTTCACAAGCAAATTTATGATTTTAATTAAAAAAAAAACTAAACAAACCATCTCAAGCCACAAATTAAAAAAAGGTTTAAAAAAATAAAAGTACACATTCATAATTAAGGCAAATGATTATGGAACATTTGTCCAAACAATCCATGGAAATCTTAGAATATACCTCAGACTGTAATGCTTGTCTTTAGCACCATGTCCATAAGATGTCCATTGATGATCTCAGGTTCAAATTATGTTAAAGCCTTTTAATTTGTCTAGATCTACCGTATCCGGGTGAAAAGATTTAAAACTGATACAGATTCCTGCAACAAAAGACAGTCTTGGTTAAAAATTTTTGCAGACAAAAGAGGGTGTGTAGCTATTGTCAGCATCTACTTAAAAAAAAAAAAAAAAGCATCACCTTTGTTGACCGTGTTTTACTGAATACATTCCAGAACCGCAGGGTCTCGTCCCCAGCTCCTGTGACTATCGCCTCACCATCTGGAGACATGGCCTATTGGTTCCAAAAAGGCTTATTTTAATTATGAATTTGCTTGTTGTTCCAGCAAATATGACAAACACTTCCAATAACAAGATCATAATGTCAGACACTGACCAGATAGAGTACTCTGTAGGAATGTCCTGTGAGCTTGGCCACCTGAGTGAGAGCAGGATATTTCCATACCAAGATCTGGTTCTGAGAGTACCCATGGGTACTCACCTGCAAAAAAGATCTAATTTACTTCTACTACCAAACTGCATCAAATGTACAGAAGTGATCTTAGCTGCTGTATATAAATCAAGCAAAAATGTAACAGATTATGATGAGTTGCATGTAAATGTAACCACATTTAAATACATATGTAAAACTTCATAGGCTCAGTTGCACACAGTTTGCGTCTAGTCCCTTACCAGTTCATTAGCATGTTTGGACCAGGCCAAGTTGCAGACTTGAGAGCCAGTATCCATACACTGCAGTGGCTGCGATGTCAGGGTATTCCAAAATCTAATGCAGCGATCAGCAGTGCCACCACCAGAGGCAAGGAGGCCATGCTGATGAGGGGACCAGGCGATGGCTTTTACCGCAGCCAGGTGATCCGTGTAGGTCTGCGCTGGGTTCAGGGTTGAGTGGTTCCACACTAGCAGCTGAGCGCACAAACATAATCACACCTTTGTCAAGTAGTGTAAACAATAAAAAGACAGTAATGGGTGATAGAAAGGGGGAAAACCTTGTTGTCGTTGCCTCCAGAAGCAAGCAGCTGATGATCAGTGCTCCACTTCAGTCCACACACTTCCTGTCTGTGTCCCTGCAGCCGTCTCTCTGACTGCTGCGCAGGGGTCCGAATGTCTCTTTGAAGAATCATGCGATCACGGCTTCCCGAGGACAACTGGTCTGCATTCCATGCCAACGCTCCTGCAAACGGTGTACACCTTAATGCTTATCTCGGTACATTTGAAATATTCTTAGTGTGTTTAAATGCATAGCAAACTTCTCACCAACTCTTGCCGTGTGTCCTTCCAGAGCAAAAAGCTTTTTACCAGCACCAGCATCCCAGATTTGAACATAGCCCTTATGAGTTCCCACAGCGACAAGATTTCCCTGAATAAAGATAGCATTTTGTTTACTGACAAAAAAAACAAGTCAAAGGGAATTTCATCACAACAGGTTTCTGTGAGCTATGCAGACCTACCCTTTCAGACCATCCAACTGATGTGACAGAGTCTCCTTCCACTGATAAATCACAAAGCCTTGTCACCTTACAAGAACAATAATGAACTTGTGAGTGAAATAATCCCGCCAAACAAGAAACAAACCCCACATCTTTACAGACATATATTCTACAATACCTGACTAGTGCAGGCACTCCACAGGTAAACACATGTGCCAAGTCCAACGCTTAACACGTTGAGGGACGACCAGTCCACCAGGTTGAGATAAAAGTCATCCTGCAGCTCTGGGGCATCTAAAACCTTAAAGGGGATCTTGGATATCTTGCGAGTTGGCTTCCTTGGTGAGCGCAGTAATTTCTGACTGCAACACAAGAAATTTTCATTATTTATTTTCAGCGCTGAAAATTGACGGAATAAATACAACTACAAAAAGAGGTATTCTACCTTTTATTGCTCACAGGTGATAGGGAGTATGGAGAGATGTTTATGCCATTATCAGGTGACGGTCTTTTACTGTTGAGCAAATACTGCAGAAAACAGATTCCTCATCAAGTTCAATAAAATTCACCAATTACTAAAGAAAAAGTGTTATAGTGGCAAATGGAGGAGTGCTCTGTTTCATCTTTCACAAGTTCCACTTATATTTTTCATGTGTGTGCATCCAAACAACATCACATAGCTTTCCTATAAAATATGATATATGAGTCATGAATCACTCATACAGTGAAGAGGCTCCTCTTCTCAGGTGTTGAAGGCTGCAGACGTCTATCCTCTGTCTGAGGGTCCTGAATCTTTTCTATTTCAGCTCCCAGCAGCTCATTCTTCAGTAAAGCAGAGTAAGCAAGCCCATCTGCTGCAAACGCAACGATATTATTAGGATCAAGAGGCAGGGCATGGTGCATGAAAGTGCACAACATTTCCCAAAGTTGTTTACCTTTGACACTTTCTGAAGAAGCATCTTTTGTTTTTCTGTTCTGACATGGCGATTTCTCATTTTCCTAGTAAAATGAGATCATACATGCATTATAATGGTTGAAAACCTGTCCCACCTCTAATATCTATCATATCCACGTGGTTAATATTTGACATTAGTCTTTTTTGTGTGGCGATATATGTTCTACTATGATTAAAGCAAAGCTATACTGTTGTCCACAACAAACTTCCCCTCAGGAATAATTCATTTATTTTAATTCTGTTAAAAATTAACATCAGACAAGGAAGCTGTGTGAGGACTATTAGTTGCATGTGATAACTGAAGAATGAGAGCTATAATAAGAAAGTTGCTACTTTTGAACATCAAAAATATATTTTTGTTTTACTTTGTTTTTTATATCTTGTATACGTGTCATTATAACGTTACAACAGTTTGTTTGTTGATTTGTTCAGGTAAAATTGTAAAAGTAAAAAGAGTGGGGGAAAAAGGGCCTTGAATTAATTGTTGTGTAAAATGTGGTGTACATAAAAAATACAGACACATTTCTTAACATTTCACAAATAAAAGTTTCCTACATTGATCCTATGAAAGTTGATATTCCAGTTGGCTCCCGCTCTCGTTGGAATGAATCTGTCCCCCAGCTTACTGGGTGAGGACAACGGGGAACAAGTGGGTGTCCGACTCTGCAGGTTCTGTGACAAAACAAACATTCATTAAATCTTTAACTGTGGTTGTTTAATGAGTCGTTCCCCCCTCAGAAAACTAATAACTCACCACAGGGCTCTGGTTGTCATTCTGAATGTTGATTTGGCGGAGAAGCCGATGTTCATATTCAGGATCCATCCCAGACCAGGGTCCTACTGCTACAGGCTGGGAAGGGAGACACAGACCAGTCAAATACACAAAATACAGATTTTTTATTTTTCTATCTTATAATACAACTTTCCCAGTTAGATAGTGGCCACACTGTCAAAGATTAAGTGATTGGATTTTAAAAATGGCAACATAATTCAATAGAAACACTGGAAGATTGTGTTTTAACATGATTTACATGGTTTATTTATTTAAAATAATTCTCAATATTTACTTTCATTGTTCATTAAATGAGGTGTAAAACAAAAGCTATGCTGACACACACACAAAATGTATTTAGGTTGATCAACTCTGAATGTTTTGTTGTTTTTGAATGAGATAATAAATTAACAATAATTTATTCATCCCACGAATTACAACGAATCCCAAATTATGATAATTTGCGTTAGCTGCGTTGTTGAAATAGTCCTAATCTCTTGTTGACATTTTCAAAGCCTCGCTTGTTGTCCATCCTTGTTATTTTAGCTCCTGGCATGTTGACTTTAAATAGATGACTCCAGGTTAGCTTAACATGCTAACAGCTAATCCACTTATAACTGAACAGACTACATACTTACGACGAACACGCACACAAACAGCAGGATCAACACGGAATAGAGAGAAACCTACTGGACATACATAAAAATTATTCACTGTAAGATTTTTAGCTGTGTTTTGTTTTTCGGTTTAGCTGATGTGTAAATGACATTGCATTGTGGGACTTTTTGTGACGTACACATCTCAAATCAAAATACGGAAATGTCCAAGGCGGTGACAGGAACAAATTATCATTATATGCTGCAAAAACTACTTTAAACGCACCGTGATGGTAGAGCTTCTTGATAAAAAAAAAGTTCATGCGGAAAAAATACTGTAACAATTTTATTATTAACGTATGGGTAACACCGAAAGTCTTTCGACTGAGTTCTTAGTTTTATTGTCATGTCAAACTTTCAAACATAGAGGGCGCCATTGATCAGCTTTCCAATCTGCACCTATTGGCATTTTATTCTGGACGGTATCACCATCTAAATGTAATACGTGTAATAACTGGAACTGCACCCTGGTAAGATGTACAGATTACAATTTAAACAATACAATAAATCATGACATTTTCTTCTTTATCTTTTTATTAATGAAAACTAAGCATTATGTTTAAAACGTACAGGGAGTGATGCAAAGCATATTTCAGAAAGCACTCATTAAAGAATATCAAAACATTTTTGAACAAAATAACAACCATACTAACAAAAAACATGTTTTCAGTGATTTGAAGTACTTTGATTTGCATAACAGTTTCTAATTTGTATGTATTGTTTCCTGGGACCATAAAGTGTTTAACCATGTTCCTGGGTGTTGGTGGTGATGATGACATTGTTAGTCCATGTCTGGTGATGCAAGACCAGAAACAAAAATTTCAAAGCCCTTGTTTTTTGACGTGAACTTCCCATTCAGTGTACAAAATCTGTAAAACATTTATTCTTAATGTGCAACAACAAACTCTGACATGCTTAAAACTAATTATAGGAATAATACTTGGCTAATCGAACCAATGCAGGGGAAACTTCAATATGGTTATAGGGAAATTGTTGAATGAGAAAGTTAAAGATAAATGTCACTGTTGGTGGAATTGGGGATATACTCACATTTGTTGTAAATCCTACAAAATCAAGATAAAAAATCTGCTGATGAAATATTTGATAATCTAATCAAGTGTGAAGCCTAGTTGTGTTTTATCACATTTCCATGTATTTTTAGATTCACTTATCATATCTAGATTATATTTCATTTAGGTGTAATACTTTGTAGAATATATGTGTATGTCTGTATTGATTCATATTTTTTGCTCATCCAAAAACAATGCTGAATGTATTTTTCTGTCACCGTTCTGTTCTATATAATAATGCTGTCTCTGAAAAGCGCAGCTAATGACCATGTAGCTTTAACAAAAGACCAAGCACTGTGCCTTTATTGCTAGCAATTGTAGTGATAATAATCACATGCTGAGCGCACAGAGGGCCCCCTGTGAACTTCACTGTGTGTTTTCTGGTGACTGAGCCTATAGAAATTTACCACATCAGACACACAGCATAGTTCTACAAGTGTGAGGAAGCATAACCCCCTCCACACACACAATCACGCACACACACTGTCTATCCATCTCTCCCTTACAGACACACCCACAAAGCACTGGCGCCAACAACCAAATCCCCTCTCTCTTACCCCTCCACACCCCTTTAACTGACCCCTAATTATGTCATGCGAAAAAGCTGTGTCCCATTGAAAAGCTTTCTTAATCAAACCCAATTAATTCCGCTATTTTCCCTTATTATCCTTTGCAAGGAACGCGTCCTTCCAATAAGACTGTTAACTCCAGCCGTGCCCTGCTCAGACTGACTGGAGTGCGGGAGCAAAATAATAGAGTGCACAATTAATCAATTAGTCATTAGGGACTGAGTTGTTTCTGATAAACACAGTCTGCAGCAGAGGTGAGTTAGATGCTTTGGTTTTGCAACACAGTTAACAGATTGTGTCAAATGGCATCTTCTTTTTAACCATAAAATCAAGATGAAACTGATAAACCTACTACTCCTTATTGCTGATAACTGAAAATCATTTGTTTGTTTATGCTACAGTCTCCTGCTATTGTTTTCAATGAAAAATTTCAACTTTATTGACTGACTTTTAGTCAGTCAAGGCAAGTTTGTGTAATAATGTCACAGCTTTTCAGTCTTAAGTAAAATATCAAGCATTGACACTAAAATAAGGTTGTTAAAAACTTTCAAAAAAGATTTTATATTTTCCAGCGTTACCATGATTTTAACTCTATTTACCCATTAAAGTGGTTAGATTTTCTTCTACAATAAGGTGTAATTCATATCTGCAGTACAGGACAGGGATGCCCAACCTTTTTCCTTAAAGTCCACCTTCCTGCAATTAACAAAAAGCTGCAGAAGAAGCCTCACCATGAGGTTTTCATCCATCAAACCTGCATCAAGAACCAGCAACAAAAGGTTCCCCTGCTGAGTCACCAATTGTTGCGTCTGGACCAAATTTAGCACTTGAACACACCACAAAGTCTACATCCATCTGTCAAATACCGGTGATCTATGGTTGCTCCAAAGAGCATACCGTTGTAGAGCAGTAGATTATGTGTCATTCAAAAGACAACAGTGATTAAAAACGAGAGAGAAAATATAAATTAAAGCTGTCTTGTGAAACTTTTAGCTCACCGTAGTGCTGATTTAAGCATTTAACATAGTTCTGGTCAAAGTAGACATCTTATGATGTGTTTACATTTTAAAGACAATGCCCCAAAATCTGATAAGAACATTCATTAGACTCAGCTGCGTTCTCAGTGCAGTGCATGTACATCGATGTGGCAGAAATCACTGACAGTCTATTATCAGCTTGGTGTGACAGAGCTTTATGCTTCAGGTCATGACCTGGTTATAACGTTGTCCCGTGAAAATGTTTTCAAACATGAGTTCTGTCTGCAATGGTATCAATACCCTAAGGTGACAAAGGCATAATTCACACCATTATGCTTCCTCCACCATGCTTTACAGTGGATTAATGTTTTCATTAAGCGGAAAGTGCCATTCCCTCCCAAACATATTTTTTCACATTTCTGCTGGAAAAGGCAGCAGTTTTCTTTTGGTTTGTCTGCAGAACAGGTGGATTATCTTTATACTAGAAGTGTTTTTCTCTGCTTACTGAGAAAAATATTTTTTTGGAATCACACATTCCCATTAATGTGAATAGTGAACATCTCAGAGCCCACCAAGAGTCCTGTCAAACTAATTGATGATTACACTTACAAAGTTTTATTACCCGCTTCCAATCTTTTATATTTATATATATATATATATATATATATGTTTAATCAATGTTTAATCAGTCATTGTTTCATGTGTGCTAACAGACTTATTGTCTTCACGTACCCACTATCAGGAAGGGGGTATTAAGGCTGTGTTTATTCATCTAACTGCCGACAACATTGTGTCGTCTTGAGAATTATTATAGGACATCAAAAAATAACATGGACAAGATTGATTTTCTTTAAAGCCCCAGTGTTCAGCTCAAATTAGATGTCATATAAGGAGCACATATGTAATACTTTGATGTACAAAATAGAGGATGTAGCATACTAAAGCTTTTTTTAAAAAAAAATTGTCACATTTTTAAGAGGAAGAAGTCCATTTCTCTGGCGGTTCAGAGCACAAAATTAGTTGGTAAAAGTTCCCTTTCATGTTACTTCACAGCTGTTCTTTTTACCATGCTTTGCTTTGTGGCACTCATGCTGACTCTAACCCTGCTGCCTTAGCCCGGCTCCAACTGTGCTACGTCAGCACGGCTCTAACCCTGCTACTTTAGCCCAGCTCTAACCTTGCTGCCTAGACCTGGTTCTAACTGTGTTACCTCAGCCCAGCTCTAACTGTGCTACCTAGAACCGGCTCTAACCCTGCTGCCTTAGCCCAGCTCTAACCATGCTACCTAGACCTGGTTCTAACTGTGTTACCTCAGCCCGGCTCTAACTGTGCTACCTCAGCCCGGCTCTAACCTTGCTACCTAGACCTGGTTCTAACTGTGTTACCTCAGCCCGGCTCTAACCGTGCTACCTCAGCCCGGCTCCAACCGTGCTACCTCAGCACGGCTCTAACCATGCTACTTTAGCCCGGCTCTAACCGTGCTACCTCTGCCCAGCTCTAACCGTGCTACCTCACCCCGGCTCTAACTGTGCTATGTCAGCACGGCTGTGACTATAACCCCGACCCAGCCCCAGCTGAACAGCTCTTCAGCAGTTCAGACCCAGCTCAGTCCAGTCCAACCTGGGTATTAATCCTTGGGCTGTCAGAGGACCCTGCTCTGAACTCATCCTGGAACACAGGAAAACGCTCTAATTGGGGGATTTTCTACATCATTACCTCTGATGAGCAACCATCCCACCAGCCCTCTCCTTTTCTCTCTTCCTCTCTACTGTTCTTCTCTGTTTCCCTACACTCTCACACTTTTCTTCAACTTAATCTCTTTCTTAATGGTTTTGCTTTTTCTTTTCTCTCACTTTGACTTCCTTATATTGTCAGTATCTTGCACCATTTTCAAAGGATTTTTTCACTATTTTCATCCAACGTCTGTTTAGCTCTTGAAAATGCATCCAAAACTCAGAAATAATACGAAAAGGCTAAATTGCTATGGTGTCTCGTGTATTATTTTAGCATTTTTATAATATATGATATGTAATAATAGTTCATTCCAACGTTGAACGGATTACAATTATAAAGTTTATCTAAAATTCATATAACAATATAACATTTACTAGCAGAACAACTTTAGTATGTATCAGTGATGATTTTAGCAACTGATTTCCACTGTTTTAGGATTTTCTCTTCATAAGACTGACACATCTCTGACACAGAATACTGTTATTCTGTATTACTATTGTTACTGTTTTGTGTGTATTAAAATATACAATGCATCACCCAGTAGAAACGTCTTGAAATGTCCTCATCTTTTTTGTTTCAATGTGTTTAAATATTTTATTTATTTATTTGTGTTTTCTTCTCATTGGAGTAACAAACAACCTGTTCAGGTTGTACCCGCCTTTTGCCACATGATTGCTGGAATAGGCTCCAGCTACCCGCGACCTTTTATAAGCAGTACAGATAATGGATGGACAGACGGATCAAGCAACGGATGGAATTTATTATCTCTATTCTAAAATTAGAAATGCAAGCACAACTATTTGTCATTAAACAAAATCTTGTTTCATATTTCTTAGAAAATCAGATGCTGTGCCGTGTGACCTGGTTGACCGTTACAAGCCAACCACACAAGAACATTACGTAAAACACCATCTAATCACTTTTTGACATGTCAAAAATCATAGAAACATTGCTTTATCGCACCCACCGGCTAAACCATATGGTCATTGAAGTGAGGTCTATTCAGGCCTCCATCTGTCCAGGAAAGTGAATTACACACCAAGGAGGCTAGTGAGCACAGTGGCACCGGTGGCCCTATGAACATGTGTTGCAGCGGCTCAGCCTACTGAAAGGCCAGTCTGCCTGGGGGCAATTAGGGGAGCTGGTCCCCGTGGTCAGAGGCCCCCCTGGGAAGCCCTGATTGATTGGAGTCTCATCTTCCTAACAGGCTGGCACCCTGCCACTAAACTAGGACCAGCAGAGAGCACTGGGAGGGGTAAAGGAAAGAAAGAGCTCTTACATGACAGAGGGAGACAAGGAACACAAGCGGTAGCTAAAAAGAAAGAATGTCTACCCATGTATGTCAGATGACAACGATTATACTGTAGTAATCTTGGATTGCTCTTTAGTCTTAGCAAGGACAAAAAAAAAGTGTGGGAATGAGTGCAGGGGTCAACATGAAAGCAGTGAGAAAGTTTCTATCAAACTATATTTATTCTCTCCACATTGTGAACATCAAGGATAAAGGCAAAACCAAAATCAAACAATATCACTAAAACAGACATGACTAGAACATGTAAAACAACATGCTGTAAATATTCACATAAAAACAAACAAACCTAAAGTTTTTCTCGTGCAGTTTTGTCCATTCTCTAACCTTTGGTTTATTCTTGGTCCAAAATCACATGTACGTTTGTCCTAAAGACCTTTACAATGTGCAAGGTAATCCTCGGCTCCTGCACTGTGTCATAATAATCACTAACCAACAATGCTGAGCATCTAAATGAGGAAAGAGGATGAGCAGCGTCTGCTACATGCTGCTCATCCTCTGAGCAGTAAAAATGTCATAATTCACCAGAACTGACGAAAGACTAGCTGTTCTTGCTGCTTTTTGACATCGCAGTTAACCGAGTTATCGCTACTAGACAAAAGTAAGTTCTAAAGAGAAAGAGTTTCCTTTTTTTAAATGAAAAACATACAAAAAATGAAAAGGATTATTAAATTGCACTTTGAAGTGAAGGACTCGCTCCCTTCGTGTTGCATTATCAAACTAGTCAGTTAAAAACGTCATGGTCAAAAACTTATCCATTTCTTGTCCATATAATATATATTGATTTTAAGCTTTATCGTCTTAACTTTTAATGTAATTAGTTCTCAGCTCTGCAACAGATGGTAAAAGACCATGCCATTAATGACTATGGCTAAATTCATGTTTCTTGTTTGATCAAGGAAAAAAAAAACTTCCCCAACAAAATGGCCTATTTAGTGCAGCCTGAGACCGTTTCTCCCCCTTCAGTTTCAGACAAAGAGGATACACTTGGATCAATTGTGCCAAACAAAGACGAAACTATGTGGGGTGACGCATGACACAGGGCTCTTTCTGTTGCCCTGCACGTACATGCAGTACGAGTTGCCAACAGGTTTTCTCCTCCAAATGCCACTCAAGAAAAAAAGAGTTTCTCTGCTGGCTATGCTGTTTCCTTACTCCTTGTTTCCTTAAAGCATCTCAGCACAAGCCAGAGAAATTATTCTGTTTGTGCAGGATTATTTTTTGGTATTTTCTTGGCTATGAATTATGTTTCCTGCAGTCACAGTAGGATGTCTGAACCAAGGGATCAAAAATCAGGTAGCAATGATACTGTAAGATGTAATGTGCTGAAAACTGCTTATATAGTCAAAGGTATAGACAGCATTCATTCAATTTAATCAAAAATTGCAAATAAAATATTGTTCTATAGCTTTAAAAAAATCACTAGGACATACATTTACAATTCCTTCGGTGTAAACTGGGATAAGCGCAACGGTCACCAATAGGGCATGTTTCTTTTTACAGCACCTGAGGTGACATTTGATACCTACAAATTGAAAGCAGAATAGATATGTGATGCTTGACAGTTTAAAACAGAAAATGTAACCACAAAGGACCCTTCACTTTCATGTCCTTGAGATGAAGGAAAAAGGAGCCATGAGTACAAGAAGAAAGTTTTTTTGTTTTCACAGTCCCAAATTCATTTCTGCTCCACGAGTAGAGATCTTTTGATACCTTTTGGCATCAAATGTGTCCAATATGTGCTGCAAAGTCTGCTGGTCACATGGGTTACCAGGTCTTGTCCATAGACTGGATGTGCTCCTTGGCTTTCATTCTGAGAGCTGCAATACTCGAGCTGCGCTGGTCCACATCCTCCAGCGGGTACTTATCAGGGTATGGTGCTGGACACTGATAAGGAGGAGGAGGCATACTCTGCATCCCCTGACCCATGGCTGGATGTGGATTAGAGTGAGGATGAGAGTGAGGATGAGAGTGAGGATGAGGGTGAGGATGAGAGTGAGGATGAGGGTGAGGATGGGTGTGGGATGTAGCATTAAGGAAGCTGTGGTTAGGATAGGTATGTTGGAGGCCTTGAGTTGGACCCAGGAACCCAGGGATACTATGGACAGGTGTGGCACTGGAAAGAGGAGAGGGAAGCCAGGGGTCTAGGGGAAGAGAGTTGGTCATTGGACCCATACTGGTGTGAACTGGGGCTGTACGATTAAAAGAAAGCATGGGGGAGTCATGGAGCTTCATGGTGCTTGCATCTAATTTTTCTTGTCGACGCCATTTAGCTCTGCGATTCTGAAACCAAACCTGGAAGAGAAATTAAACATGAACACATGAATGTCTCAAGTATGTAGAAGCTCATGGATAAGAGTGTTTTATGTAATAAAAAGCTCACACACTATGAGAAAACACTTCATAAGAAACACTCAATTTCTTATCTAAGTACTGTATATATCAATTTTGAGATTTTGGTCCATAACTTTTAGACAAAGGTCAAGAAAACCTCTAAAATGCCACTTTCAGTGTTTACATCTTCCAGTGAATAATCAAGCACTGATTATTACACAATATAGAAAACCAATTAAACAATATGATCAGAAATTACTTGGTTTAGCCTCCTTTAAATGGCAGCTTGACACAATCTTGGCCTTCTCCTAATGAGCTTCACAGCATAGGCTCAATCCCAAACTGCCACCTACATACTACCCCAACACACTAAACCTCCATTGGCGTGTTTTCACAGAGTTTAATTATTTTCCAGATTCTAAAATGAGAATGGATACTGTTTAATGTTGCAACAGTGTTCATTGCCCTTTGTGGCCAAAAATTACACAGCATCACTTTAACTCTGTGCGTAAAAATGATTTTAAAAAATTAGCGGATCACGTGATCTTAGTGAAACCTTCACTGTTTGCATGCTGCAGCAATCCTTGTGGTTTGCAACCTGTGCCACAGCACTACAGGCATACATTAAGTATCTATGTGTTGCCATGGTGATGAGAATATATTCTCTTTCTTACCCCTTTTTATGCCTATTTATGCCTTCCCCCTCAGATTAAAGTTCCCTTAACAGCTGCAAGTGTGCATAACCAGCATAGCTACCACAACGTTCTGCTGCAATATCCCATCCCATATGGTTTGCGATTAGCGAGACCATAGTTTGTTTTTCAACAGGATAATGATCCAAAACCACACCTCCAGATCAAGAGATTCAGTGCTGCATCTGATAACCTGGTCCCCACCTGAACTAAACCCAATTAAGAAGGTTTGGGATGAATTGGATCACAAAGTAGAGACCAAGCAGCCAACAAGTGCTCAACCCCTCTGGAAACTTCTTTAAGTCTAATGGAAAGACATTATAGGTGACTACCACACAAAGCTGACAGAGATCAAGCCAAGAGTGTGTTAAGCTGTCGTCAAAACATAAGGTGACCGCTTCAAAGACTCTCTTTATAAAGCATATTGTGGTTTATTTAACATATTTTTAACTACATGGTTTCACATAGTTTAGATGTTAATGGTTTTAATTTACAATGTAAAAAATGAAGAAATAAGGAAAAACCATAAAATGAGAAGGTGTGACTAAACCTTTGACTGGTACTGGGTATATATATCTCATAAGAGCTCAGCATGACATTTCTGATAATTCACTTTCTCAGATATTTTGCATCAATTTATGGTAAAAACTTTGCTCAAAATTATGTGGAAAACAATCAGATTTTAGTCTTTTGCCCCTTAAGGGACATCAGAAAGAAGATTATGCAATGAGAATGTGGTAAATTTACCTAAAAATGTAATTAATAGTTTTATATACATATTGTTAAATGCTATATAATACTAATATTATATCTCTGTTTCTGGTACAGAAGCCAGTTTTCTTTTGGTTCCTTCAACCACTGTCCTTTCAGGTTGGCTTGGTGTCTCTTAACACCAGGAACAACTCAACAGGCTTACTAGTTACTTAGTATAATCTGCTCACCTGAGTGCTTGTAAGTATCTGGCAAAGGGCCCAGGCTTGGCTTGATATGGGAACAAACCAGTTTAAGTCTTTAGGTTATCTGAGGTGATAGGGTTAAGATAGTCTGTTAAAATAAGATAGTTGTGTTGTAAAAGATTCCAGACTATTTCACAGTTAAATACTTTTCCTCTTAAAGGAGAAGAGGATTATTGTGATGTTGACTGTGGTAACCAAATTCTTTGGCTAATTTGAATGATTTTTACAACTTTTAAAACAAAAAATCAAACTATTTTGTTTTGTTATTTCCATTCTATCAAAGAAAATATGCCTCATTATTCTCTTTCAGTTTTTATCATCATAAAACAAAAATCAAATAAACACTATTTTTATTATACGATCCTATAAAGGGGAAAGTCATACATTACTTACATTAAAACATATGTACATTACAAACATACTGTCATGAAATACGACTGAGTCCTGGATTTCCGAGCCTTTCCTGAAGGCATCATGTAATCAGCGCGCTTCTGAT
>JBAMHV010000015.1:14415998-14427530 GCA_037177535.1 Pseudomugil gertrudae | reverse complement strand
AAAGTAGCTTGATACTGTGATGACAATCACCAATGGGCTCCTCCTTCCTCTTCCCTCCCACCTCCTCAAATGGGGAGGCAGGAAGCCAGGGAGCAGGTGCAGCTCTGTCTGTAAATGGTCTAAGCTACGTCATGTGATGCATCAGCAGTCGCTGATCAACAACACCACACCAGAAAAATGGTGGCAGTTCTTAGTTAAAGACAGACAAAGACGAGAGGATATCCAGCAGCACATGGAAGACTCGGGAATGCTTTGCTCTGGTCTATCTGCTGTCAGCTACGTGGACAGAGAATGAGTATGCAAACCAAATATAGCTGTGTGTAAGGTCAAAAAGCTCCTTTGCATCGGGTCCTATAAATGCAGCATTGTGCTCTCTCCTGCAGGTAAGCGTTACTGGCTATTTGATTTGTGCAGCAATAAAATGAAGGAAAAGGGATGAGCTTGCTTTTGTCGAAGGAGAAATCTCCCTGAATGAATCCACAATTTAACAGAAAGAGCTTCAGTTTTGATGAGAGAAACGTTGCATCAGTAATCACTGCAGGCATAGTCGGGGCGTGGAGTCAGACCTGTGATTGTTTCTCCAGGCTGTAGCCAGTATCATGGACTCAGAAGGGGTACACAATGTCCTCCCAAAGGAAAGATGAGGAGACTGGGTTTTTTAGAATTCCCAGTCTGCTGAGATGCACCACTTCACATCACTTGGCTTCTTAACCATTTAGAGTGCTCTTTTCAATTCTTATGTGGTACTGCATGATTAGTACTGCCGACACAAAACCTTAAATACATGACAAACACATATAAACTCTTGCACATTTAATCTCATAGATAAGAACATATTGCACAGACCAGTTAAGAGCAAGCAGGATATGGTTCCCTGTTTACTCTTCCGCATTTGCAGGTGTAAATAAAACAGCTTTGGTGCAAAGAAAATCAAGATGCACCATTATACAGAAACACTTTTTCCTCCATTTCCCGTATCATGTATCCTTCTCTGTTCTGACTCACACTCTGCATTGTAGTCCCGCAATCTTCATCTTTCCCCAAAGACATTGATAACTGTCTCTATCCTCACCTGCTCACTTCTCCTTTTTACTGCTTAGCTGGATCATTATTTTAACTGCTCTAATGAACCAGTGATTGCTCACATAGACACATTTTCCCTCCAGGCCTCTACCAGAGTACGGAGACATGGATCCCTCTTGTGGTCTAACAGATAACAGAGTCTGTAAGTACCAAATTTATCACCAAATAGTCATTAAAGGACATAATATTATTGCTAGTTGGCTTGAACTTCTGCCACTCCTCTTGTTATAGCTCCTCCTAATTCCCTGCTTGTAAGCCCACCTGGAGGAGGCGCTGGTGTGTCTTCAGCTCACCGCAAACGACGTACTCTGGTTGCCCCAGAGATGAATTTATCCTTGGATCAAAGTGAAGGCTCTCTACTGTCAGATGACTTCCTGGATACACCAGATGACTTGGACATCAATGTGGATGACATTGACACTCCAGATGAAACAGACTCACTGGAGTTCATAACCAATGGAAACGACCTGGAGTGGGAAGGTTTGGGCTCACGAAACTAACAAACCAGTTGACAATATAGCCAATCAGAAGCTGTTACAACCTGTCAGATGACATTACACCTTTGTCCAAATAAAAACCCTTTTAAAAAAGCAAATATGGGTAAATTATAATGTTGCTGAAAAAGCTTACACAGATGTGAGTTTCCTTCATATTTGTGCAGAATTAACAACCAAACCTGCTTTTGTCCAGATGATACGCCAGTGGCCTCAGCCAAAGCAGGGCCTGCTGCTGGCTCGGGAGAAGCAGGTGACAATGGCAATGGAAACAACGGGCGCCTGTGGAGAACGGTGATTATCGGAGAGCAGGAACATCGTATCGATATGCAGATAATCAGACCTTACCTTCGAGTCATCACACACGGAGGTGAGTCTCAATTTGATTTATCCATCCTCTATAATATACTGTCCAAATTAATGCTGTCTTAGTAAAACCTAGAGGATTATTCATTAATTTGTGACGCTTTCTTTCTTCAGGTTATTATGGAGAAGGCCTGAATGCCATCATTGTATTCTCTGCTTGCTACCTGCCTGACAGTAGCAGTCCAGATTACCACTATATTATGGAAAATCTCTTTCTGTAAGTCCATCCCTTTAGCCCTAAGGTTCTTTTTAATGCATATGTGTTCTTACAGCTGTTTTTAATGGGAAAACATCACCCCTTCGTTTTCCAGATATGTGGTGAGCAGCCTGGAGATGCTTGTGGCTGAAGATTACCTGATCATCTATATGAACGGAGCCACTCCTCGGAGTAAGATGCCTGGGATCAGCTGGCTCAAGAAATGTTACCAAATGATTGACAGGAGGTAAAGAAAATAGAAAATCCTTTCATGCTAAATATTTTCACATATTTTATGTTTAAAAGGAGCATTTTAATACAAAAAAATGATAACTACTGAAATAAGCTTCTATTAGGCAAAGTGTTAGTAACTGCTGGGTACTGGTCTCCATCAGCAATCAGGCATGCATGACACTAATGCTGATACATACTATTGATACCTTGAATTTGACTCATATCGCCATTTACAATGGGACATGAACAGGAAAGCAGTGATGTTCTGTGAGTGCCCTGAATTATATATTCACTTCAAACAAAGCCTTAATCAATAACTGTTAACTGTCTGGGTTTTTATTTGTGCTTGTGTTAGATTAAGGAAGAACCTCAAGTCTCTGATTATCACTCATCCCACTTGGTTCATACGCACTGTCCTGGCTATATCCCGACCTTTTATCAGGTAACAGCAACATTTTGACAACTGAGTATTTTGGAGTACCTAATAGAGCATTTTGGGGTTTGTCTCAAGATTTTTTTAAGTCTTTCTGATATTTTTGGTTGATATGCTGGACCAAATCCAATTTAGTGTAGTAGAATGTAATCCCAGAATTGGTCCATGCTCTACATTTTAGCTGAACCAGGCTTTTATCATCCTTAAATTCAGGTCATCATACTTAGTCCATTGCCAGATGCAATTGGGCTTAATGTGTCAATTCTCAGACCAAAATAGCCCAATACCCTTCTAAATCTGGCAACTAATAATGGTTCAAATCTGGCGAACCAAAAATGAGCAAATGCCAGAAGTCAGCTGGGTGAGCCTCAAACATGATGAGCCAATAAGCACCAAGGGCAAAATAACTGAGTTAACCTGGATGTAACCTGCAAGTAAACACATCTACAATATCATATGTTTTTCTCATTTCCCCCTGCAGTGTAAAGTTCATGAATAAGATCCAGTACATTCATAGTCTGGATGAACTGGCAGAGATTGTCCCCATGGAGCATGTTCAGGTTCCTGAGTGTGTGGTGCAGTAAGTATCAGCAACCACTAGATGGAGAAAAATAACTGCATGTCTGTGCAGGCAGCAGTTAATGCTCCAAGTATTAATACAAGCTCACTTGAGAACAAATATAATATTTTATTTGAATAAAAGTAAAATAAAATTACCCTGCTGGTTTCAATAAAACATGGGCATATCAGGTTTTAGCTAGTGATATAACATTTCTTGTATTCCAGATATGATGAAGAGAAGATTAAGGCCAGGAGGGAAAGGTAAAACATAGCACATTTTCTGACATTGGTCTGATTTTGATACTACTAATAAGCCCACATATGTAATTATTAAATTGAACAGCACTCAAGTTGAACTGTATCTTAAAGTAGTTAATCTTAATTACCTGGCTATTTGTTTATTTTCTAAAGAAACATCAGCTCAAGTGCTAAAAATAATTGTATGTGTGCAGAATGGAGCAGGAGCAGCGACAACAGGAGCAACAGTCAGTCCCACAGGAGCCACTCAAAAAGTCTGAGAGGTACGAGACTGTTGTTATAAGATTTTACACCCCAGCTCTGGTTTGCATGGAGTTAAAGAAGAATTGTCCCACTTTGAACCTTTAAAGCTTTATTGCCACTTTGTTTTTGTGTACAGGCCAAAATCAGTGATTCTAAATCAAGGATTATGAGACGAACAGAATCTGGTGGTAAAGGTAACACAAACCTCTGTATTTCCTCTGTAATGGCTTTATCACATGACCGACAACATCTCCACTGAGGCATCAAACTCCAGATAACTAATTACACACCAGTGTCATGAGTATAAATAACTCGTGAGAAAATCTGTGTACCTCCTCAGTATTGTATCTCAGAAATGCAAAAAATAGAGAGCAAATAGAAAGTCTACAGAAAATAAATACAATAATAAATGTTATGTTGGGCTGAACTAATTAACTAACTTATTAAATTTGCATAAAAAACGCATTCACTGTAAACTACTTTGAGTGCTTCTTGACATTTACTAACTCCTACATATAGTGTTGGACATTACGTGACCTTTCTGTCATTTTCTTTAAAAGTCTCTTTTTTTGTGTGCATCCCTTAACTGATTGCATAAGGTCCAATCTGGCATGGCTGCTTCACTGGGCTGATAAATAGAAACCAGATAATGTTACTAAATGTCCTAAAAACCCTTAGTTATTTCATCTGTAAGTAATGGTTCAGGAACCTCTTCTGGGATAGTTCCCTTAGTACAATGAGTGTGAACCTTGTGTACCATTTAGTTGCCACAGATGTTATTTTATACACTTCTGAACGTTTCAGTGCTCATTATGAAGGACCGAAACTGCCATAATCAACAAACAACCAAAAAAACATATTCAGAATTGTAAAATATAGGAAAGGAAATCTAAATATCTAATTCATTATATTCTAGTATATTTTTGTTAATATTTTCACTTTGTTTCCGTTTATTGATTCCTTAATAGATAAATTTGTTTTCATGTTAATTTTTACATTATTTATGACTCATTTAAACATGCATTTTTCACATGTATTAACTACAATCTATCTATAAGATAATCCAGAATCCAATTATTATGAATAGTATGAATTAGTACAAATATAAAGCCATGTTTATTATAAATATTGGTAGGATTTTTCAGTCACAGCAGCAATGAGACCTGGCTGAAACCAGAAAACTGAAGAATAAACAGAACACAGCGTAGCTCCTGGTATTTTCACAAAGACGATTTGCACTGAAAATGATGTTACACCCATTAAAATGACAGCAGTGACTCCTGCATGATCAGATAAAAAAGTCAAACAGCTCTTTTCAGACTATCTCCTGCCTGCCAGTGTGTAAACAATTTTAATAAAGTTAAGCCTTAATTAACTTTAAATGTCCTCTCAAGCACAACACGGTGCAGTCTACACAGTGATCTGCTTCAATAAATATTACTTTTAAGATGGTTGAAAGTTTCACATACCTCTGAGTCTGCCTGAACAATGAGCTAGCTTTGAACACCATCCCACTGACATCCACTAAAGCTTTGAACAAAGACTCACCACTATCCTTTACAAAACTCTACCCCCACGCATTCTCTTCCATTGTCCACAGTCCCCCCAATGCATGATCATGTGCAGTGCCTTAATAAATGGCCTCCCTGGCCCCCTGACCCCCAGGCTCTCAGGCCCTAACAGAACAGCCATGACACACACCACACGTAGCATTACACAAAACCCCACGCACCCCTTCAACATATTCACTCCACAGGCTGCAGACACAAACACCCTGCCTTAAAAAGCAGAGTATGGCAGGACTTTTGTACTCTATAATGCAGCCTCTTTAAACAAAACACCCTGGATAATGTGACTATGCCTGTTAATTTTAAAACCATGATTTTAACTTCACAAGAGATCCATCTTCTGAGTCTGGATTTGAAAGCAAAAAAAGGGTTGACTTAAGTTTTCTTTATATAAAAATGATGTACTTTATACAGCAGGGATAAAACACAATGAACGTTTCATTTCCAAAAGGAGCCATTACCTCACATCTTCACAAGGTTTAAACCTCCTCATGAAACCAGAGCAGCAAATGTTTCGTAATGTTGTGTTGTGCAGCATATTATCCAAACAGCATTGTTCTTTCTGTCTATGCAGGGTCTCACCGAGGCATGTCCAGCAACGTTTCCCCCTTGGTTTTGTCATTATTTTCCAGTCCAAATGAAGAATGCTTCGTCCTATTACATGCTTTCCTTCTCTTGCCTAAAAGGGTTTATAGTGTTCCAACATGAAAAGGAAAGAAAGTTTTACTGTGGTTCATCTTTGATCGCGCAGACGCTTGTTCAGCTATCCCAAACTATCCCACTTTAAGCATTTGGGTAAGAATGTAGACGTCCAAGCCGGAATTGAAGTGTGTTTTTATGGATTCCTTTAAAGAGGACAGTTTGCAGATGCAATAGTTCACCTGAAAGACTTGGTATAAGTAAACAACTAGAACAAACTGCTCACACATGTTGACATGTTAGTGTATGTTAGTTAATGCAACATCTCAAAGACAACAAGGTTTTACCTCATCACTGCGGTATCATAAGGTCTTTTTAGGTTCCCTTTTGCAGTGTTCTGACATTATTTCAGATGTCTAACACTCAGTGATTTGGAGATTGTTTGTTCTCTTTGGTCCTATTTGCTCTCTGAGGTTCTCTTTGTGCCCTTCCACCTGTAGTGTATTATATGTTATGATGTGCCTCAATATTTTTGGTCAGATTAAGCAGTTTTTGACTGGAAAACCCATATAAGCAAAGAAAAATCTATAAGCATATGACAGATGTGCATATCCTATTTTTTTTAAATGGTATTTAGTGAAGCTATATACACTGCCTGGCCACCTGTATTTAACCAAGCAAATAGGTATGACCTTCCTATTGGATAATTCCTGTAGGTGGGATTTTCTTTCAGCTGGCAACAACTTATTTAACCCCAACTGATGCAAAGAGTAGCTTCTTATTTCAATCATATGGAAAGATATGGTGATATATGTTTGGTGAAATCAGATAGTAAAAGAACACCATAAGAAATCAAGTTATGTTTAATAGTGAAAGTAAGAACGTTTCCACATGAACAACAATAAAGGATATCAACAGTTTGAGACTTAGTCATGAGAAAAACACTAATTGGTAAAGCTATCTGGAGCAAAAGGCTTCAGTTTTCTCAGGAGCAAGATTGGATTCTGCAACGGTCATGTGGTCTGATGTGTCCAGATTTACCATGTTCTAGTGATGAGAGCATCAGAGTAAAAGAGAGCACCCATAATGCTTTGGTCATTCTGAGAGGGAGGTCTGGTCGAGTCTTTGTTCAGCAACATAAATGCCAAAGAATGAGGTCAGCTGATACCTGAATATACTGAATACCTTTTTTTTGTCCCTGATGGCACAGGCATGTTAAAAGATGGCATTGTGAGGATTAATCAGGCGTGGTTTGTGCAAGAAGGACATATTTTTCACACATGTACTGGCCATCACAGAGTCCAGACCTGAATCTCTGAGAGCTGCTGGAGAAGCTCTGAGCAGAACCTTTTCATCATCAATACAAGATCGTAATGATTTTTTTTGGCAGCAGCAGCTGTATTTGTTTTCTTTTAGTTTGTTGGGTGTTTTTTTTGTTGTTGTTTGTTTTGGCCAGGCAGTGTTTAACATGTCTTGTATAGGATGACTACAGTACTAACCCACAACATGCAAAGCATCTTCCACTAACTGCAATAGCATTTATTGATAACAAATGCAGAAGCATTGTATTTGCCATTAAATGCATACTAAAGTTAGTATCATATCTATTATATGAGAACATCAACGCAGACTAAAAAATGTTTTTGCCATTGTGTTTATGCAGCAGAACCATGTCTACAAGGAAAATATCAATTCTGATAAAAACACATGCAAGCACACACACATGTAGCTGTAATTTTGTGTGTAAGGTGCCATTTTCTCCTTTTTATGTGGTTAGTCTGGATGAGGTGGGCAACTTCGGCCCTACAGAACTGCAGTCTTGCAAGTGTTAGAAGTTCCCCTGTTGCAGCACAACTGATTCAAACCAACGGGTAATTACCTGACTTGCACAGAGTTTGATGCCAAATCCCTGCACAAGTTTGCTAATTAAGTGTGATGTGTGACAAGTGTGTTGGAGCAGGGAAACTCCTAACAGTTGCTGGCCCACGCCTGGTCTGGATGAACAGTCAGGATATAAACACAGGTTTAAACACTTCAAAGGTAGAGCCAACATACGTTATGGTCACTCGATAGAATTAGATTGATTTCCTTTATGTCTTCCATCTATTCAACCTCTGGTAGCAATGGGGAAAACTGTTAGGTGCAAATGCTTGTATTAGCTGTACGCTCTTGATACTGATTTGCACTACTGAATATGGTTTTAACATAACACTCCAATGATTTCACAACAGAATTTAATTATTTTTTTAAGATTAGGAGCTTTTTTTGCATCATTGTTAGTATGACTAATGCATTTGTCTAGCTTCTGATTATGCATAATGAGATGCACGATGCATCTCTGGTACAGAAATAGGACAAATGAAACGTTTATGTCAAAACTTTCATCTTAAACCTGACTTTATTCTGTTGCCTCTTTGTAACAGGAATGTTTTTTTCATACTCTTTAAACTGATACATTTATGCCAAATATTTATCAACTTTTAAAGAAGCTGTACCAACACAACAGCCGCAGTTTGTCAGTCTGAAGGCACGTTCCTCTGGCTGTGGTTTGTGGGCTGAACTGAGTGCCTGTTGTTTACCTAAAGAAAATATAGAAATGTGAGGGAATGTAAAGTGTAGCTATTGGAATTTAATTATTTATAATGGTTTTTATTCCACCAACCAATGTCATCAGCAATGTTTGCATAGCAATAGCCGATAGGACCTTTCTAAGATAGAAATGTTAATTTATACTGTACAAGCACAACGTCTATATTATTGGACACAATGCGGCTACCATTTGTCTACTGTAAAATGTTTGCTCACATTAAAATTATTATTATATAAATATTATTCATGCACCACAACTGAGTGTAAATATGACTTAATAAACTGCTCTCCAGAAATCTGGTATGTTTGTTCTTTTTGTGATGATAAAGAGAATATCATCACCTTATAAATGTGCATATATGCTGTAAACCACTGTCTGTTATGGACATATTTGTCTTTTTAACCGCCTATTGTGATATTAAGATATGTATCAATGTCAACTTAATAATATGATAATCAAGTTTTTGGGTTCGGTTTATAAAACGCACAGCATGTAAATAAATGAGATCAGATATGCTCCTGAGAGTTATTATTAAAGATAGATATGGACCTTTGAGTTAAATTGTTAATTTCATTTAATAGTGAAAATCACACAGCGGGTGGGTGTGGTGTAAGTGTGGTAAAGAGATTTCCAAAAAGAATTATCTGTAAATTTCATGACAAAATAGCTGAAGACAAGCTATTATTCATGTATGTATCTCTATGTTTGTAATTTCATTGCAATATTGCATTAAAATATCAAAGTACAAGTCAAACTTAATTTCAGAACAGGACAGGTAGTAATGATATATATATATGTATGTATATACATAATGATATATTTAAATATTTAATGTGTAAATCTGGTTTGCCCCTAAACCTCCAATTCAGGTATTTATAGTGCTAAAAACCAGCTTTTAAATAACACATTTAAACCAATTCACTTGAACTATGAGCTATTAATCAGCGTTATTATGATATATAAAAAGTTATGTAAGTGAAAACCGTTACATGTTTGACATGTTGCTGCTTGCTCTGATTCTTTTATTGTGCTTGTAATAAATAGTATAACACTTTGTAATGACTTGTCATAGAAATATTTCTGTTCTTACTCAACGAATTGCTGTTTACAGCTAGGTAACTAACCTTGACATCACTAGTTTCCAGTGAAACAGCATCACAGAAGACACAGCTGTTACTTTAATGTATCTATTCGACACCATCAATGGTAGTTTTCCGCAGCTCATTTCCTCATGATGCGGATTAACTGCTGAATGGAATAGTACGAGGTGCCATCCAATATGGTCCGCAGCAGGTGCAAGGAAGTAACTAAACTGTTTTTGCGGACTCTCATTGGCTGGTGTAGTCCTATGCGCGGCCAGCTGATTGGGTGCTCTGAGTAGGCACGTAACTTTACAGAGGAATGTGTACGAGCACGTCGGATCACGAGAACGCCCCGTGCCTGCGTGTGCCATGACGCAATACCACCCAGGTTGGATAAAAACGGGACAGCCTCCTCCTGAGTATAATCAGTGAAGAAGTAAAGGAGAGAGCTAGAGACGCGAGACACCTTTTTTTTTGAAGAAAGTGTTTAATTTTGTGGATTTTTTGACTCAATAAGTTTTGGTTTTGCGACTCTTTCTTTAAGTAACGCAGAGGGAAACTCGAGAGAAGAGGAGAAAATGAAATACATAATAGGGATAGGCGGGTAAGTACGTTTTATTTGTTGTTGTTTTAACAAATTGACAGTATTTTAGTCAGTTTTGTAGATAAAATTACACTTTCTCGATTTAGATACTACAATATTTATTTAAATGACAGCGTAACCCGTCCTCCTGATGGACAGGTAGTTGAATAGAGCAATGTTACTTAAATCAGTTTTGTGCTGGCTTACTTCATTTGGAGAACACGCTTTGTCAACTAAGATGTTTTAATTACGCTATTAGTCTCTTAATGAAGTCTTAAGCTGGTTTGCGGTAGATCGCTTTCCTGATGTCCACATGTTTTATCAGCTGCCCGCCAGAAACCAGTAAAGTCACGTCCGGTTTGGTTTGTTGTCATGAATCGAGCGGGACGTTTGAAAATTCACCGCGAGACTCGATTCAAAAGTGGAGGGAGATTTATCTTTAGTCTGTTTACAATCACAAAACAACGTCCTTAGAATAATCATCATAGTTATCTGAACTAAATGTCAGCCCGTGATAACGGAAATCACACGATCTGGCTTTTAATTTCGGCAGCTATTAAATAATGATTAAAAAACCCACCTGTGGTTTATTTTGTTAGAAGAATAGTTTGTACTAGACAAGCAAATGCATCCATGTGAAATTAATCCTGCATATATTTACACACTTGCATATTTTATATAAATTATTGTCCATTTAGTTTTATTTGGTTACTTTTTTATGCATTTGTAGCCTAAATGGGGGAAAATCACTAAATATGAGCTGTTAGCAGTAGATCTTTAAATTATAATAAACTTTTTTATCAACAATGTCACTCTCAACAGATGATTACTATGATGATGATTTTTATTCTGTTTTTTTTTTTTTTAGAGTGACTAATGGTGGGAAAACCACTCTGACAAATAAATTGATCAAGACTTTGCCCAACTGCTGTGTGGTGCACCAAGATGACTTTTTCAAGGTGGGTTTTATTAAATAGAAAGCTGATCACTTGTTTCTTTTTCTATATATACTTTTTTAAAAACTAGATTAGGACTGCATGTAAGCAAAGTAGGAGCTGCTACCATGAGGTGCTTCCCATCCCCCATGCTTTGTTTCCCACAGATCTGGAAATGTCCTTAATTCTAATACATATACTTAATCTCTAATATTTTGTTTTCCATCTTGTTAGCTCTCTCTCTCTCTCTCTCTATATATATATATA
>JBAMHV010000015.1:14366959-14401711 GCA_037177535.1 Pseudomugil gertrudae | reverse complement strand
TAATTTATAATTAAATATAATTTCATATATATATATATCTCATCTATCAAAAATCATTTTCATGGGTTAGTAGAAGTCAAGAAGATATTTTAAGAAAGGGAGATGTTGAGAAAAGGTTATGTTGTGCTAAACAACATAAGATGTCTCTAGAACTATTTGCCAAAAGTTTTTATAGAAATGACAAGAAAGCATGTCTGAACCATTTTTAAAATCGTTATTCCTTAATGTAGACTACTCTATATTTTGCTGTTGATGTTTTTTTTTTTAGTACAAACTCACGTTAGATTGATTTATTTACGGCCATGCTGTAAATATTTAACACAAAAATGGGGAGGGCGACATCGTGTGGCCAAAAAGTGTCAGTGTCACAGTGAACGTCGGAGGTGTGGTATCTAAAGGAAACTAATACGTGTGGGGTGACATTATTTATTTATTCATTTATTTACTTATTTAAACCCGTGAAACACTTTATTTTCCCCCATTCCCGTTTTCTCATGACAGCATTTCTTGTTTTACTTTTCGTCCGTTTGGTGTGACGCAGTGTTTGACGACATTAACCATCGACGGGACACTCATCATCAATCGGGTTCCCTTTCGGAACGATTCACCAGTGTACATGCCAGCAGAGGAAGAGATGATTTCCCAGAAAACCGTGTGTGTTGTCAAAATGGTGTTTCTAATCTTTTGTGTTTTCATGTCACTTTGTTCCCCGGCCAAAGCTTCACCTGAACAGTCAAAGACGGTGGAGTTCAACGTGAAACCAGGAGGAATGCTGCACACTTTCACTGAGGGAATTGTAAGACGCTAAATTAAGTTTTTATTGGTAATATCGACATTTGTGCATGTTTTAAACGCCACCTCAGTGGTCACATAGTCAAAAGTATTTAATTAGTCTAAATAGCTTTTGTTCTTTTTAAGTTTCAAATAAATCAAATATGCAGTGTTGCATATTGGTACACTAAACTCGTTTGTAATTGGATGGGTAAAGGATATCGTTTACCACTATAATAACTTTAATATGTGGAACACATGTATCTTTTTATTTAAAGTGAGTAAAATATTCATATTTCCTTCCAGTTAAGTGAAAAACTACATTTCGTTGTGATCACTGGTAGTCGCAGTGTGATGACGACATAACCTGTGAAAGGCCGACACGTCGCTACTCGGTCGCCACAACGGATGCGTTGATTGGATAAAATGATCAATGCCTGAGGCGCTTTCTGTTTTGATAAGTTTCCATTTATAAGTGTGTAAAAATATTGTAATAATTTAATCATCGCTTAGGATCTACTGATTCGTTTTATAATATATATTTTATCTCATTGTTTAAAAAAGATACATACAATTGGGTCGAATATATAATGTAAATGCCTTTTTTATTTTTAAAAAAGTGTGTAAATTAACAAGTTAGGAATTAATTACCATTGATAGTCAAAACATCACATTAAGACAAATATTGCATAATCCTATCTAAATGCCAATAAGAGTTATTAGACTCTCGATTGTTGATCCTTTTCAAGACATACATTTGGCATAAATAAGTTAATGTGTGGGGTTTCTGCTTACTGTGTCCACGGAAGAACTGGCTAGATTACTCCATTATTATGAGTTATTCTAAATTCATTGCTTCAGCTTGGTATAGCAATTTATTGTCCAATTTCCTGGACTGTAAAACTGTCACATCAGTGGAGCATTATTAATTCATATTCGTTAACTTAATTAATTTAAATAATTGTATTAATTACACAAGTAAGACTCTTTTGTTACTTATGAAAATGAGAGATTCATTAGAAAAAATGATGAAAAGTCCCAAAATCACAGACGATGACGTTCATGTACTTGTTAATCGGCTGTGAGCATCAGAACTGTGTATAAAATTTGGATTTGTGGACTGTGGCTTTATGTATCTGTGTCATGGTTTCACATGCTTATCAGAGTCATAGAGCGGTCATCGTGAAGGACACTGCATGACATTAACCTGATGAATACAGCAGAGCAGTCTGTAGTTAGACATTCAATCTGTTTGCTCTGTAGTCCTGAAAGTGACACGTGTGAAAGAGAGAGAGATCATTTGGTGCTGTTTAATGAATATTTCAACATGATCCAAATCACAATAACTTTAACTAACATAAACCAAGGAACTATCTGTCACTCATTATTATATTAAAGAGATTATATCTCTTTAAATAAAACAAGTGTCCCATTAAATATAAATACAATAAAGTTAATTGTAATATGATTTATTTCAGTCTAATAATGTTTGATGTATGGCAATTACTTGATATTTAAGGCTGTGGGACAACAGCAGACTTGCTCTTGATTAATACAGTAAATATTGTTAAACTTGTTTAAACAGTGACTGATCCACACACTACTGAAGTAACATTTAACTCATGTGTTAAACATAGCCTGTTTGAGAGAAAACGCTGCTTATTAAATAAAACTTGTTAGTATTTCAAAGTGAAGGATATATCAATAATAAAAGGTATTATTCTGTTCCATCTGTGTGTTTCAGAGGGAGTATGAGTGCTCATTCACTTATGCCTCACAAGGGGGGACCAATGAGGTGAGTTTTCATCTCTCATCAGGTCCCTGCATAATCTTACTGATTCCTGATCACAGCAGGTTTAATAATAAAACATTCCCCCGTTTTAAAACAGCAATGGCTAATGAGTGTGGGCCTGAGTGATGACGACAGACTGTTTTCCTGCTCTGTGTGGAGGTAAGACAAACTACCTGATAATGGGAAGAGACATTTGATATCGGTCCTCACAGCATGAGCAATCCCTGCTCACACACTTGAGACGCTGCGTCGTCTGTGGTGGCGCTCCTCATCAGCGCGGCGACCCCAACGATATCGTTATGTGCCATCTGTGTCTCCATGAGGCACTTTATTGATTTAAGTTTGCTGTGACAGCCAAAGAAAACATAAGAGGAGAAACTCCTAACGCTTACTCATGTGTAACAGGGACTTAATAAGTGAATAAATGGCTTAATGTTGATAAATATTGCGTTTTCATCTCTTCCAGGCCTCAGGGGAAATCATACCTGTTTTTCACTCAGTTCAAAGCTGAGCTGAAGGGAACCAAAATTGAATATGCCAACGCATATGTAAGTATAAAGAAACACAGTTTAATTTGGCCTCAGAGGGTCTGTCGACATGAATCTGAGTTGAAGTAAATGACTGATGCTGGTTCTCAGTAGGGAAGGCAAGCTCGTCAGCCAGCAGTTCAGTACTAGAAATGGCTAATTGATGATTTTTTTATATGTTGTTTAATGTTGAGTAAAATTTATATAAAAAAGACATTCAGCCATCTAATGTCTGAAATAAAGCAACTAAATAAAATGATTAAATGGTATTAAATCATCATTAAAAACTCATTTGGAGACCACAGTATTGGAAAGTAGTGCAGCACGTCCTGCTGGTGTCTCACGCTTCACAAACCGTTCCTGAGCTGACAAACCGTACGGAAGAATTTCCGCTTGATGTTTCTGCCCTGCCTCATGCAGCTTGTTAAGGCAGAGATAAAAAAAAAAATCACCTTCCTGAGTGTCTGCTCAAATGTCAGAAAATCAAGGCGAAATTCTGTTGGACATTTTTGCGTAACCTGTAAATAATGAAGCATTCACCTGAGCACCGGCAACACGGTGTCAGGTTCAGGGGTAAACCTAAGGCTGACTTTTCTACCTTACGACTTCTGCTGGGATTTTTTTTTACTCTAAGCTGGTATGTAAGATAAAAGATTTCTTTTTTGCTTTGATTTTTGCTTCCCGTGACAAAACAGAGAACAAAGATTAGTGTCTGGTTTGATGACACTGTAGTAATGGCTAACATCTAAATATAAATGCATCTTAGAATACTGTTTAAACAAGCTCGAGGTCATTCTTGCTATTAATGATACATGAACAGGATCAGGTCACTTCATGTCTCATATGTCTCGCAGATAATTAGAGTTTTAAAAGGGTTGTAATCATTTCTCAGTCATTCACATTTTATCAGTGCTGCCTAAAAGTTTGTGAAGCTGCTAAATATGACATTAAACTGAGCAAATGTTCACACAAATTCTAAAGACACACAGGAATCACTAAAATAAACGTATATATTTATTGATTAGGACAGTTTAATATTATCATAATATAGATAGATAGAATATCTATATATAGATAAAAAAATATATGAATCTTTGCATCAGTGTCTGAGAAGCAATAAGCTCAGATGAAATGTTTCTGATAACTGTTGATCCATCCGGCATGCAAGCTTGAAGGAAATCAGCTCTCCTGATGTTGGTGGGTTTTCTCACATTCTCTCACATCATTTCAGGACTTTGACTCGGCTGCTTCAACACATTAAAATGATTATTTTTTAACCATTCTTTGGCAGGATTGATTACTTGCATGTTCAGAACCACCTTCCTTTCATCTTGCTTTATTGCCCGCTTTCTCATAACATCCCGTTATGTTACATGTACAGAGTCTGCGGCTCGTCATGGCAACCGGCCCAGATCTGATTCCCAAGCCTGGTTCTCTCCCTTTTCCTCTGACCTCATTTTACTGTAAAATAAAGACCACTGGAGTTGCAATAGACCTTAAATAAAAAGAAGGGAAATGTGTCAGAGATGATGAGCCATTTTTAACTAGATGCAGCTCAGCAGGCTCAGACCATGATACTACCACCACTATTTCTCATAAAGTTTATTGCAGATGCTGTCATTTAGCCAAACATGGTGCTCCTTATTTACATTCATCTGACCACACATAATTGGTCCAGCCTTATCAAAGTGCACCATTAATAGTCTCCTGCACATAATAAAACCCTGCACGCTGCTCTTGTTCAGTCTTCGTATGAAAATAAACCTTCGCCTTTGGTCTTTGTTAGTTGACTACCTTCAGGGAGGGTAATATTGTTTTGTATTATATCAGTTTGTATATAAACTATATAAAAGTAGAGTTGAAAGCTTTTAGTGACTTGTTTTGTTAGCTTTCTGTTTTCTAACGGCATCATTTTTTCTGTCTCCAAACATTCACTTTGTACTGACCTAAAAGCATCGACTTTTTTGATTTCCTAAACCGTGACCAAAATAATATTTTACTTAGTAAATTTATTTGAATCAAGAACTGAAAAAAGGTTTAATTCCTGGAAACCATTAGTGCTATTATTATTATCTGGCACCCTATAAAGTTTCTGTTGAGTTTGTTTGGCCTGATTGTCTGAAAATGTCACATTTAAACACCACCTCACATCCTCATGCGAGAGACAGAACGTCCCCTGACCGCACAATAAGTGCTGCTGCGAACTGCACTTTACTTGCCTTACATCATACCCCCCCATAATGCTAATAACACTACTTTCCTGTCTCCATGGAAACCCATTATGAGCTCAGTGTGTCCCTTCTGCTATCCACTAATGATGGCTTGAGCCACATCCCAGCTGGTACTGGCTTTGACGAATGTAAGCCGGGAGTTATGAAAACTTTATGCTTTCTTCGAGGGGAACTCGGCAGCGTGTTTTTGTGGAAGGTTCGTTTGTGAGCTCAGTCGCTTTGCGGCGATCTGCCGTATCTGATGTGGTCGTCTATGAAGCGAGGCGCACCTCGACACGCCTCTTTCCCCTAGCAAGGACGGTCCCGGCGCTTAGTGACAGCACATGTTTCCTCCTCCTGCTTTGGCTCTGTGCCCTGCAAGTCAAACACAACACAAACAGAAAATTAATTCAGTAAATGATGGGACAAAAATAACCCTGCGTACACACACACACACACACACACACCTGCCACCCCCTCCCCTGCACAGAGCAACATATCCTTGACCTTGCTGTCACATCCTCCTGTTTTCCTGGCCCGTCTGTTGCAGAAATAAATGTTTTCTGTGTCACCTCTCTTGCTGTTTTATTATTCTCTGCTCACTCTTTTAATTCTCACATTTTCTCTTTTTCTGTTCCTCTGTATTTGCAGTCGCAGACAGCAGCAGGAGGACAGAGTGACGTACCTTTGAAGCCAGAGGAATTTACTGTAGGAGAATCAACAGGTGAGAAATTGATTACGTCTCCATGTCTTCAATCAACTTGCTCTGCTTGTCGTATCAGTCTTTTTATTTCATTCCTTCCCCGCTTTATCACGTTGCAAGTTCCCTGTTGATTTCCCTCCGAAGCATATGCCCCAGCTGTGAGTGGGTTTTCATTTGTCCCTGTAGCATTATTTGTTGTTATTCAGCTCCAGTGCAAATCCCCTACTGCGGCTTCAGTTCCAGACTGTGATTAGCAGGATTTGACAAGTCGCCCCGACCAGCAATTTACTCCAACTGTCATTTTCAGCAGATTAGACTCTGTAGTACAGAGGCTTATAGACTCGGAACTCAGCAACGATGACAGACTTAAGGATAATCCCGTCAATGGGAAACTCTTACAGCCATGATTTCTAAGGATAGATGACTTTAGTACAGGATGTAAAGAGCTTTTTTTTATCTTTTGTGGGAGTGGTAACCTTTTTTGTTGGTGTTTTTGACTCCCATTTCCACAAGAGGGAGCTGTTCAGGTGTGTCTGACTAAACAGTGCCACCTATAGGAAAAGGAAAGTAACTACACCACCTGACTGGCAGTCTTTCACTCTGATTGCTGAATAGAGGTGATAAATGGACTGATGGCTTCTTTAAACTGCACACAAAATAATCATAAGGATGTGTTTTGGTTGTTAGCTGCCTGTCAGATGGACATCCTTCCTTTTATGCGCTAGCTAATGATAATGTAATATTTTTTTTACATATTTGGTGTTTTTATCCTTTTTATCTTTTTCTTAATAATAAAAGAACCCTTAGTTAAACTTGTCCCATGACAAAAAAAAAACATATGCTGAGAACACTGACATATTCTAAAGAGATGCAAACAGGATTTTATATGTATTATCATGCTGCAAAGGTCACATTTCAAGCTCATGAATTGTTGATCAAATGTAATTTTGTAAAAAAAAATAGTTTAAAAAAAATTCTGCATCCCGCTTAAGGTGAAGCATAAAACATAATTTACATTTGTCGTCTTCTAATGCACATGATGCTGTTTGCAGATGTGTGTGATTAATTTCACATCCTTTCTTCCAGTGACCCATAATGATGGAAAGTTCAACGCTCAGCTCTCCAAACTGACCGTCATTGGACGTACACGTCATGATGAGCTGTAATTGGTCAGAAGTCGGTTTTTCTTTTGACCAATCACAGCACCTTGATGAACTTTCTTCTCAGCAGTCAATAAAGTATGGATGTCTTCCAGAGTGACGAGCCAAAAACTGGAAGAAGGATGATGCTGGTGCTGGCTTTGGGGACATTGTAAGAGAGTAATTATCTGGTCTGGATTTATTCTGCTTGACATAAAAGGGGAAAAACACAACAACACATCTGTTAAGTATCCAGATTTCTGTCCTAGATAAAATTTTGCCCTAAGATAAAGTGTTTCTATAGTTGCTTCTTAGTTTTCGAGGCTTTACTAAATAACTCTGTTCTGAACCAGTGGGTATGTAAATGAATGTATAGAGGATTGGTGTCGGGGGGGCTCGCCCAGTATAGATAGCACATTTAGACAAGCGAGGGGGGGATTTATCCATCTTGTGTAATCCTAAAAGGAAAGTGAGTAATCCCCTAATATGATGGTGCACACATGCACGAGTAGAAATTCCTCAGCTTTGTTTTAAGCTGAGCTGCTGTTGAAGGGAGCAGCACAGTGTCTGTCTGTGTCTGTCTGTCTGTCTGCCTGTTTGTCTCTGTCTGTCTGTCTGTCTGTCTTCGTCTCTTTTTGTTTATCTGCTCCTGATAACTGTAAACACCACATATGAGTCCCCTCAAACCTCATTTCATACCGCTTGTGATACGTTTTTTGTTTTTTGCTTGTTGTTTTGCCAGAAGCTTCACTTTTATCTGAGAAGCAGCTTCTTGACGTGATATTAGATGATATCTAATTTTTTTTATGTTTTTGCATTTGGAATTTGAAATCTTATATTCAAATATTGAATATAAATAAATATAAAAAACAATCTAAAAAAATGTTTATCCTCCTAATTGGATGCATGTAAGCTTTGCCTAATTTTTTTTGTTTGTTTATTTCATAGACTCAAACGGTTAAACCCCAAATTAGATGCCATATAAGACGTGCTAGCACGTATTCCCAAGGCCACCTTGAACAATTTTGCTTTCATCTATCAGTGCCACATGTGGGGATCAGTGAGGAGGTTTCAGCAGTGCTTCATTATCACTTGTCCCCCTCCCCTCTGTGCTCCTCCTGCCCTCTTATGTCGCAAGCATGACTCTTTTATCTCTCCGACACCGATCCAGCCCTCTAACAGCACAAGTGTCCACGGTTTGCATTCCGATTGGAGGGTTTTGCTCATATGATTTAGCGGTTGTAGTACATGTTATATGTGTACCTTGTTTGGTCTTGTAGTGTCTGTCATCTTTCTTGAGGCAATGAAGCTGAAGAGCTCAGCAGCATCACTCTCCTTTGTGTCCTTGGGCATCATCAGAGGTCACAAGAAGAAACGATCACATCCAGATTCTGACTCGATCTAGAAAGGCCACACACTTTGTTACTTATTTTCTACAGGTTTTCCTTTTCTACAGGTTGATTTGCTCTGATTTGTGGTGAATGTGATGGGTGTTTCAATAAAGACATGTTGGCACTGCCGTGGTGATAGCGCTGTGTTTTTGTCTGGTTACATCAGTTTTGATCTGATTGAAGCTTTCAAAGCCTTGTCAAAGGGTAAACATGAAAAGAGAGGAAGAATTTGATTGCCAGCATTGCGGCATTAAATATTTGGTGCACTGTCGGAGCCAGGCCACAGCAAGCACGGTGGATTGCATTTTATTTTATCAGCCCAATACAAGTTACTGATAATGCATTCCTGAACTGAACTCCACTCAGAAGCAACATGGAGAGAAGTCAGTTTCAGAGCTTGCAGCTGAGACTTCATGCGATGGTTTTTGTTAGAACAATGGAAAATTAGCTTCAAAATGTATTCTGTAAGCGTAGTCAATTAACATGAAAAAAGTGTTTCCAAGAGATAAAGAGACTCCATTGTTTCGTCTTAATTTGTGTGGAAGAAAAGCTTTGCATGGAGGATCTACTAAATCCAGAGGCACATATGCGAATGTATGTTGTGCTGATCTTTGAAGGCTTACAGAGATATAAAATCAGGCAGGATTTATTCATCTTATGTTAAGCCCAGAGAAAATCATTAATCTAGATTGTCCTCAAATTTGTGGTAGTTTGTTTGATGCGAGAGCTACGCATCTAACAGAAACTGCACCATTTAGCTGTTTTTAATCTGAATTTTGTGTAGAGAAAGATCTGTTGCACAGCAAAATGCATGCAGTTTTAATGAGGTTTTGATTTTGTGTGCAAACACACCCACTCGTTCTAATAACAGTATCTTTTTTAGCCAAATCGGGTTGTGATTTCTCTTTTTGAAGCCTTCTGAAGAAAGTTTTGACATTTGTTCATGGGTTGTTTGTTCTGAGGTGTAGCAAAATAATTCATCTTGCGCTGTCTGAGACCTGCCTCAGTGTTTTCATCCACATCATGTACAGATATTCTGTTTACCATCTCGCAGCAACACAAATGTTTACATTCAGCTTCTTCCTCTAACATCAAATATACATTACTGTGACATTAGCTGGGCTGGATTACAAAGGCATGCTTTCAGCTACTCTAAACAGCAGCATTCGTCACCAAGCACAGCTGCTTGATCCCTCTCTTTACTCAGCTTTGTTGTCTTGTTGCAGCCTAGTTGCAACCCTTCAACACTGGTTATACAGTCAGCTAATGTTAGTCATTACCTGATCACTCTGAGGCTGTTTTACATGAGCAATTTCCCTGTGAAAGCAACCACTGTTTGGTAGAAAACAAACAGTGGTGCAACATTTGCTTTTCCACTTTTATATGTGAAAAAACTGCTTTAATGTTTTCACCTGCTTTATGGATGCTTAACTTTAAACCTCTGCATGTTTGAGGTGCGGAAAATCAATGGTGTTCACTAGTTTCACTCATTCATTTTTTATACTGCTTAATCTAATTCAGGGTCATGGAGAGCCTATCCCAGTCATTAGCAATTAGCAGGCAAGATGCAGGTAATCCCTGGACAGGTCGCCTGTCCATCACAGGACCAACAGAGGCAAACAAACAATCACTCGCACTCACTCCAAGAGGCACTTTAGAGTGAACAGTTAACCTCACATGCATGTTTTTGGACAGTGGGAGGAAGCCGGAGTACCAGAAGAGAAACCACACATAAATGAGAACATGCAAACTGCACTGTTCACTGCTCAGGCCTCCCCCAGCTGGGGCTCAAACCAACAACCTTCTTTCTGTAAGGCCACAGTGCTAACCACTGCTCCATCATGCAGCTCTCACTAGTTTCTTTATTATTTCTATGAATAATAACTGTTCCTCGTGCAGCCCACTCCACCAAATAGCTCAAACTGTATTTTTTCTAGTGTTTTATCACATTAATGGTGAGACGTGTTGCATTAACAGGGAAGCCACCTTTTAAATAAGTACCATAAAATTAAGGTTGAGAAACTTTCCAACTTAGAAAATTCAGCTTTGAGGCCATTTTCTATTATTTTTGTTCAGTCTTAGCTCTCAGTTGCTATCAAACATTTGTAAAGGAACAGCATGATAAGTAAGAATATCTATTAGTGATCCATTAATAAGTAAGTGTCTTGCTTTTCTTTGTTTTCCCACATTCTGGTGCTGGAGTTGAAATATACTAGAGCACCAAATATTTAACAGTCCTGTCTTAAAGTTGTCTCAGAAGATGTATAATTCCTCTTTTTCCAATTATTTCTTCTAAAAGTTCTTTGGTGAACAGCTGAAGATTTCTTTTCATTTTATAAAAGGAAGCAAAAATTTTTGTCAGCCACTTATAGAGATTTACAAGTGTCTCAGACATATGCTTATGTTATTACAAGCCAAGCAGTTATATTACTATACAGTCATTTGGCAGACGCTTTTATCACAAGCGACATACATATGATAAGAGGTCATTTTAACCTTAGCTATTAACCTAACATGCATGTCTTGTATTGTTTGTCTTTTCACTGAGTTTGTGACAAGAGAAATGCTATGTAAGACCAACTTTATTTCTTTATCTACCCTTGAAGATGAAATTCACATAACATTTTAGAGAGGACAACACCATATGACCTAAATGAATCAGCTATTGATTTGCTGTGCTGTATTTAGGTAATAATCTGGCTGGCATTTCACTGTCTGATTCCCTTTTTCTTCCCTCACACACCTCCTGTTTCTCTCTCTTTGCATCTTTTGACATTTGGAGGGGAACAGATGGAGATTGTGGCCAGGTCGGTCAAGCCAGAGGCAGCAAAGGAGATGGGATTTTTATACCACCAGGGGTACAAATCACAGCATATGGCCAGGTGCCCCCCTTTGTCTCTCCCCTGACATGCAGCCCGACATCGGGCTGGCGACCCCATCAGGTCAGAGCCACACTGCCTGGTAAATTTCTCTGTAGTCTTGCCAAGTTTTTCTTGTTGAGACCCTTCCTACCACTTAGATCTATGGCAGATCTCTGACTTCACCTCCCCCTCATGTGAGTTTCACACCTCTGAGCCAAAGTAGTCTGAGCTGCACTGTTCTCATCATGCCGTCAGCAATCCTGACAGTTATTACCTACAGCAGACAATAATGATACATGAGTGGATGCATCAGGATGGATGAGGCAAAGTGCAAGAAAGTAACTCGTTCTTGCCTGCTTGAAATTACATACAATTTCCTGTAGGTCTCTGTCTATAAGGCACTTTTAAGGCATCCTTTGCCCTTAAGCGCTCAACCTATAGGAGTCTGTGCAGGGGTTCTTGTTACCGCAGTACTAACCCAGGCAGATGCCAATATGCCTCATGTGGATTCATAGAGGATTTGTTGAAAAACAAAGAAAGAAGAGAAAAAGAGAAAGAATTATAACAGAATCAATCAGGCTTTCCCGACTTACCCCAAGTTCTGTCTGCATCCTGTCACCTTGGAAACTTGTTCTCAGCTCAACTAAGCAAACCTTAAATCCTTCCTGACTTTTGCAGACATGGTTGGTGCTGTGAATATGGCTCTGTTCAATCAGCCTCCCCCACCTGCTGCATAGTCTCACACTGTGGTTGAGAGCAGCTTTCTTTTCTCAGGGTACGGAGGAGTTTTGCGGGGCTCATTGACTTTCTTTGTAAGCTCAGAGAACCTATTATGGGGGTAAGGAGGAGGTTTGCGTCCTCTGCGGCCTTGTGCTACAAGTGGTTTAGCTGTGACTGCGGAGACTGTGCACTCCCGTGCAGGTCCTGCTGAGGATGCTCGGCGTTCTGTGTCAGTGATGGTCACAGCTGGTGTATCTGAGTCAGTGGGTGGGCAGCTGGCAGACAGAGGGTGGGTAAATGATGGAGAGAGTGGACCAGCAGATGGGAGGTCACTTTGTGGAGTCTGAAAAGCCTCAACTTTGGTCTCTATAATGACAGAAGGACTGAGGGTAGGGGGTGGATAAAGCTTTGGAGACAGTGGGGATGGTGGTTCGATCCTGATGGAGGAGGACGCCTCAGGAGAAGGGGGGTCAGAGGCCGGGCTACCAGGGTGATGGAGGTTTACTGTTAAAGGAGAGAGACCAGGAGTGGGAGGCCGAGCGGGGAGGCTTCCTTGAGAAGATAAGGTGTAATCATGGTAGGTAAGGTTATGAAATTGAGGTGGATTAGGTGAGCAGGTGCTATTTGTGTATGGCAGTGGTCCTCCTATTTTGGGAGAAGATGCTGGACCACAAGATAAGCGGAAGGTTCGACTCCTCTCTGATAAAAACCCAGAGGTAATTGGACACATCTGCGCTTTCTGTGGAGACTGGCTTTTGCTATGACGAGCTCTCCTAAGGGTGCCATATGAGTCCACAGATCTTGGCTGGTTTTCAGGTTCTGAGGGCCTCTGATGGGTAATACCCACTGTCACTTCACTGGAGCTGGAACTTGAACTGTAGCTGCTGTCATTGGGAGGCTTGGCGCTGTCTCCTCCAGTTATCTGTTGCTCCTCATTCAAATCAATGGAAGAGGTTAGATAGTCGATCTGCTTCACCACCTATGAAACACACATAAAATCAGTTTTTAACTGGCCAGATTACCTGATTTATACTTAGTTGCTACAGTGATTGACACCATGGTAAAGGGAAACATTGATAGTGGGATCCCACCAAACCTTGTGAGCATAATCTTTTACAACAGTGTTGCAGATGGGAGCTGCTGGCTGCAGACTGCCCGCTTCTTCGCCAGTTCAGTTTGCCAAGAGAATAATTTAACACACAGATCAGGTAGGACTGCTCTAATGCAAGTAAATGTCCGAAAAAGGGGTCAGAAAGTGTTTGTGTGTCAGAAAAATCAAGGAATAAACACAGTTTAAGTTTTCTTTGATATGCTTTTTTATTTGTCTTTAAATAGCAGTTTGCAAACAGCTTATAGCTTATAGTCTTCTGCACTAGAATGTGTAACATGCTTCGAGACTCTACTACCATTTTTCTTGTGCTGATGTGCTTCAATAAAAGATGGTAAATATAATGGTTGCTTATTTTACCACTAGTTTAATGCAAAGCCTCGTTTAATGGCTGTTGTTACTTGGAGTTGATTTTTAAAGCTAGTGATATATGTGGCATTTATATAACACTATGATAGGGTGCTGGTAATTCTGCATCTGCCTGTATTCCTGCTGCATTTAGTTGTTATGGTTAACCAGGCATTTGATTGGATGACAAGATGGCAGCCGTGGCTTGAGATCAGGTCAGTGTAATTATGGGAAGTGGGCCAGATGAACAGTGTAATTATTTTATGGTGTAGTCGTGATTTTTTATTTAAAAGTTGAGAAATACATCTTTTCTCTTAATAAGATCAATCACTTTGCCTCAGGGAGAAATGATAGATTCATCCCGCCCATAAATTTTCTGTGTCTGACGTTACACACAGTGCAGAATCAAAGCAGACTTTGACACAATGCAAAATGAAAACAAATGAGTTCAGCGTTGATTAAAATAATCACGTTCCCTGAAGCCTGTGAGTTGAGGATCTGAGACAAGGCTCTCTTCCTCAGGAGATAATACCTCTTAAATGTATTAAATACTATTTAGACGGTTTCTGACTTTGCTTGCTTGGAAGTTGAACTTTATTCAATATTGGGAACAGCACAGTACATTGTTTTACTGATGAAGGCTCCTCTGAGCCTGTGAAAACAGATGATGTCAAACTGATGTCGTTAGAGTCCCTGAGTTCAGAGATTTAAACAATTCACATCAAGCATTTGACAGAGAGGCTTAATGAATGATGCTACAAGCTGCATTTTGACCTGATCCCTACAAGCACTTAAAATCAGAGTAACACTGCTTCCCTCTTGAATGCTCAGTTCATTTGGTAAACTCAACCATTTGTACTCTGATGATTTAGCATCCTACACTTTCTCTGCATTTTTTTACTCAATGAAATATTTCCCTATAGTGAAAATGTTGGCTATCATGTAACATCTGAAAGCATGTTTTATCTAATCATCATTAAACTCTAATGCATGAACTAGCCACTCAGGACTTAATTGATTTTTTTTCCCTTCAGCATGAATAACATTTAGCAGTTCAGAAGTGACAACATCTGGTGGGATGAGGAAAATAGTCAAGCATTAGGTCTAACTCTGTAACTTGTGTTTGCATGGTCAGCAACTTGAACCTTTCAGCCACAGTCTTTTCCTCCACTCTGACCCACTGTTTTCATGCAGCCTGCAAAACTAATTGCAGCCCTGCTGCTTTTACAGCTAATCCAGTTCTGAAAGGGTCGTTATTTTCAGATTTCTAAATAATGTATGTCACACAATTCAAACAAAACTAAATCAACCCAGACTGAATGAGTTGACTGTCACAGAAAGCTACATTTAATCAAGCGTTGGATCTACATACACCGTAATGAATCTCTCTGGGTAGCAAAGAACAGTATATAATATATCAAACACAGACCTATGTGTCTAAATTCAAAATGAGTGCAGAGAGTGTGTATGTTTAACACACACACACCTACACATGCTTAGCACAAAGACAGTTGTGATGGTATTGCCAGCACACCCAAACACACATTTTGCTCTGTATAATGACAGCGGCTGGAGAGATTGGAGGAAATTACGCTGGGGAAAATGTTTGACCTACCTCGCCACCTGCTCTATGTGCACAGATAAATCCTCTGGCTAGGCTGGATGAGTTTTGTCCTCTGTGCTCAACAACATCTTTGCTGATGTCAAAGGATGACCTGATTTATGTCTCTCTCTCTCTTTTTAATGCTGTTTCTTTTTTGAACAAAACATTTCATATGACTTTGAAGTGCTGCATATATATATGCACATGAAGTGACTGTGCAGGTGCTGCTTGTTAATGTCAGTAATCAGAGGAGATAAAAGAGCAAAGGTTCCTGCTTTTTATCTGCAGCTTTGCAGAGAATTTATCTTTTTTTTTAAAAAAAGAAGAAAAACCAATGTTTTTTTGACTCCTCGGGTCTACACATGTGCTGTGGATGAGAGTGGAGAGATGTTTCCTGTCACTTTCAGAGCTTCAAGTTTAGTTTAACTCTTCAGGTTTGCCTCGGTTGTTGCTTGGATTGAAGTTCTGAGTCATGGTACATTTTTGATCTGTCAAAATGCCTCAGCAGCACATTCCTGTCATATCTACGAGTGATCTTGCTTTGGTGATGTTTTTCTTCTTCTGTATAAGAGATGTCTTCAGTGTTGCTGTAATATTTGTATAATCTACACCTGCAATGCTTTAAAGACTCACTTTATTTCCTTTCTACAGTTGCATTTAGTTAATTTAATAGAACTGAGGATTGCTACTCATGCAACAGAATAGTAAATAAGGGCTTTAAAATAAAGATGTGACTTTTACAGGGCCTGAACTGCCTTTCATGTGCCCTCTGTTTTTAAATTGTTGGATTTTCTATGATTTTGTCTGTTTGTGTCTCCTCCTCTTCCCTCTACTGTGTGGTCTGTATGCACTTTTGTCGTTGTTCTATTAATACTTTTACACTAAAACCTCACAGTTAGTTTGATGAGGTTACCACCGCAGATTTAGCTGTGACCCTGCAGATTTACATCCGATGCCAAGAGGCAAGATTCTGTGTCAGTTTTACTGGATGAGGCAGAGATACTAAGACGTAAATGGATTATAAAAAGCGTCAGACGCTATCCAGCTGTGCCTGGAGCAGCAGCTGTCCATGTGAGGGAGGAGGAAGATGATGTTAGAGTGGGGAATACAGAAAGAGAGATGCAGAGGGGAAAGCTTTGACTAATGTCACACAGCATCATTTCAACAGGCTCTGAAGGCATTAAGCAAATGGAGCTTAACTACTGTCTCATTCACCTCTATGAAAATGGATGCACAACTTGAACACAAATTCAAAAAGTGTCTCTATGTCTGGGGACAAGTGATGGTGGAGAACATGAAAACACTGAAACTGCACATTGTTTTGGATTCATGCAACCCTGCTGCTGGCTATTTTAATGCATGTGTAATTTCGCTGAGGATGTGCATTTGTAGTCTGGCTTGTTATCTGTAACTGCACAAACCCTTAAGGTTTTTCCACCAAAAGCTTGAGTTTTTTCTTTTTTTGCATATGAAATCTGTCTAAATTATTGTTAGATAATGCCTTAATCTCTCCTCTTATTTTTAACTGATTTGTTGTTACTTTTTTGCATTTTAATCCTAGAAAGAAATGTGATCATTCTGTCAGGGACGTGCATGAATTCGACACAACAAACTGTTTTTTGTTTAGTTGTCTCTCCAAAATCAACACCAATCTGTTATGTTACCTCTTTCATTTCTTGCTGGATGTCCCTCAGAGCTGTGAGAACCTGCTCCAGGTTGTCCACCACTCGCTTAATCTGGTTTCGGACCACTTTCCGGTTGCAGCCAGCTTCTTTTCTCTGTGACTCTCCTTCACTGTTTGGTCTGGGCGGTACCCATGTCTGGTTCTGACTCAGGATTGCGATTTGGTCTGAGTTTGGTCGTGGTTTTCTTGGCCCTCGTACAGTTGTGGTGCAGCCCAGACCTCTGTGAGGAACCTGAGTGGAGAAGATTAGTCCGTTCAGGGGCCTATTGAACGCCTCCACAGGTGGCTCCCTAAAGGCTGTCAGGTCTCTCTGACTCTGTGAGTTTCTGCTTTGTTTATTGATGCAGCTGAATCCATGCTGCTTCTCTATAAGTCCCTGTGTGTCTGAGCTCAGCCAGCTGCATGAATGGAGGTCTCTCTGGCGGTAGGTAGTGTGACTGGTGTAGTCCCATATTTTCCCCTTCCTGTCTTCCATCAACAACACAACAGGTACCTTACACTCTGGCTCCTCAGCTGCCAGCACAGACACAGGAGTAGGAGGGGGTCCAACTAGGGGCCCATATTTCCTGACTGAGGTGGGTGTTCTGTCATTCTGTGACTTGCGCAGGCTAGAGTGGCTGATGTGGTTTTTCACAAAGTTGTGATTGTCCTGAGCCATGGAGGAACTGTTACTCAGGCCTTGCGATCCATCCCCTGGGTCTGTGTGATCAGTGTCCAACTCTTTAGTCTGGTTCCACCTGGCAGGACCATCCTCCCTCTGCTTCCCCAGACTCCCTGGCAAAATATGATGACCCCTCAGCACCACTGGCAGCATCCCAATACCATTACACCGAACGTCGCCCTTCTTTGCCCTGTCCTTTCCCTGGATCGAGAAGAAACCAATCCCTTTGGCTTTTTGCACTGGAGTCAGAATGTTGCGGGACTCTGAGCTGGATTTGTACGGTCCGTTGAGCCCCAGGTCACCGCTACTTTGGTGAGTCTTCAGACTGTTGCGCAGCCATGGGATGAAGTTAGGGGCGTGGGGCTTGAAGCCTTTTTGCTCCCCAGGTGCTGGAGTCCCACTGTCAGAAAACATGGTGATGGATGATATCCAGCAGCCTCAGAGAATGAAGAAAAAGCAGAAGAAAAACAGGAGGACTCAGAGAGCTTCCTCCTCTTCTTCCATGAATCTCCTCCTGCCTTTGCCATTAATTTAGGCTTTATCTGCACTTGTGTTTTACCTCTCTTTCCCCTTCCTTCTCCCGCTCTAACTTTGTCTCCAAAACTTTTTTTCCTGTTTTTTCCTCCACAGCTCAGGTCCCACCCACTCCCCCTTTTCCTGCCAAAGCCTGTTTCTGATTTTATTGACCTACTTTTCCCCCTCCGCTTCTGCTTCTCCTCCCACTATCCTCTCCGTTGTAGTGCTCCTTGAGCTTGTTACCCTCTCACGGGGCCGGTCTTGGGGATGACAGGGGCCCCTCTGCCTCCATCTTTCCTTTCTGCCTGCCTGCATCTCACTGGCACAGTAGCGGTAGAGCTTTCCTGTCTCTACATCTCTCTCCCCCCCTCCCGCACTGCACTGCGCTGCCTCCTATCCTTGCTCTTTCTTCCTCCCACTCTTTCTCACTGCTCTAACTCCCTTTCTCTCTTTTCCTGTTCTCTCCTCCTCTCTGTCTACTCTCTGCTCTTATATGAGAAGCCCTTATCGTCCTATGTCTTTGTAGCTCTCTATTCTCTTTTCTTCCTCTCCATGTCCATGTTTTTGTCCCTACCGGCTCCACCTTAAATTTGTCTGGGAAGTTCAATCAAGAAGCCAGTGTTATTAATCCCCTGTTTGCAAATGTGTACCCACGTGATGCTTCCTGCTTCTGTTCTCATCTGATTACTCCTTTCCCTGGCTCAGTCCCTCCCAATTAAATGCTGCTTAGGACACCAGAGGGGGTTTAGATGGGAGGATGGCAACAGCAAGGGATAAAGGAGAAATGGAGGGGGGTGCATAATTGTGACCTACCAGATCAGAGATCAGCACCACTTTGACAGAAACTATACCCTGCCCGACTGCAAACAACAGCCTGCTGTGGCACGGCTCTCCCTGGCTTATAATAACAGTCAGCAAATAGTGTCACATTACATCCCCATTGTTTTCTTGTTTTCATTTTCTAACACATATCCAGCATCCATTTGTTCCAATTAAACAAAACAACAGCTATTTCTGGTTTCTCGTTTGATTTTTTCCCTGTCTGGATTAGATTTCTTGCGTCTGACAAGCTAAAAGATGCCTCCTAGGTGCTTTTTCATACAGCTGCTACTGCATTGGTGGGTACCTCCCTCTCTGGCAGGATCTGAAAAACAAAAAAAAGAAAACACCAGCAGAGCTACACAAAAAGCCCTGACAGTTTGCTGTCACTCAGCGCTGACAAACTCAAAGCATCTGTCATGCTGTTAGTCAGCAGAGCAATCTACTCCTAAGGTACTGCACTGTTTATATATGACTTCATTAGCTGACATACTATACATGAGAGGAGTGAAAATACAGACACAGGCTTGATGTAATCATAGAGATAAGATTCCTGCTTGCATGTCGACAGACTGCTGTTGGCCTGTAGTGACCATTAGACTGGATTAGAAGGAAAAAAGAGTGGACGTAAGAGCTGCCCCTGTTAATCCTTTAGAGCCTCTTGTTGCACATGACATGCTGCATCACACAACCATATTGTTTATATGTAACAGTAGGAGGTTGTATTAGCATTTTAAATTGACCAAAATTGATTGGAGCAATTGATTTTAAATAAATAGGTTTAACTCTTAAACGTTCCAGCAAGTTAAACAACAGCAATCAAACCCAAACCACAATCAGAGGACACTTTAAACATAGCACATGCAGAAAAACCATAATTACTGATGGATTTCTACTCTATGCTGGTGCATTTCCATAAAATATGACATAACTGACAACAAAGTTTGCAACAAATATCTCTATCTTTGTCTATTTGGATATTAAAAATGTTAAACATGTTTTTTTAAAAAAGATAAATGTGCATGTGTAAAATGAAATAAAAACAATAAATAAGCATCTTAGTTTTTTTGTTTTATTTTGTACTTCACTGAGTGAATTTTTGCGGCTTAAGTTAGCTTTTTGAGCCCTGTACCTACTGTTTTGGCCTCTGCTGGGAAACTGCATACCAACAATGAAAAAGTACATCTGCTTAACTACACAATTTAACTGAATACTTTTGGAGTCAAAATAACGAGAACGCAGATTTGTTCAAACGTGTAAATATCAGTATATGTCTTACTAGTCAAGAAAAAACTGGCAAAGAAGAGAGACTAAAGAGAAACTGGCACACAAAGAACATATAAAAAAAAAGGAACATACCTTAAAAAAATAGATTTGCCCTCTGAAAAGATCCAGTAGTAGCTCAAAACCTCTGTCAAATCCTAGTACAACATGTGAACAATTATCACTGCAAAGGTAACTCTAATAAAGTGAAGCACATTCAAATGAGAGAGATTTCAGTGCATGCAGTTCAGGTAAGGTCTCTCAAATGGCCGTTTTAGCAGGGTTTGATTTCATCTGTTCTCAAAGTCCCCCAGTTGGTGGACCTTGGGCTTTATGAGGTTCGCGTTGGCAAAACATTGGTACGTTCAGCATACAAACAAGAAAGTCTTACCGGTAATATTCTTATGCTGGTGTTTGTGAGTGTATCCAAAAAAAAGTATGTATTTATTACCACTTTATTATCACTTAAATCAGCCACCCACCAGGTACAAAGCTCATAAAGAAAATGCTGGTGAAACAGACTAGTGTTGGTCATTTTAAAGCCAATGTGGAAAAAAGAGTAGCTGTCACAGTTGATATGATTTACCGCTGGTCAGGCAGACTCTTAAATATACTGAAAATGAGTGACTGAAGGAGCAGAAGGGGAAGACCCAGGAAAGCTTTCTTCGTTTGAACTTTCCCAATTTTGGCCTGCTATTTTACAAACGTTTCTTTTCAAAAGGTCTTTTTGCCGGACATGGTGTATGGCCTTGTGTTGAGCACTACAAAACAAGCAGAGTGTGTGCAGAAGCACTCCACTGCAAACTTTGTGGTTTTGCTGTCACTGCAAGGACAGTTTCCAGGTTGAATGACTTCCACACAGACTGAGAGCACACCGGTGCAAATCTTACATAACTCAGTAAAAAAGATAAATGGGAAAGGGGTGCTTTGAAATGCGAAGGCTCCATGTCTGTCAAAATTTCCCGTGCAAAATGGATTTTAGTCACAGTAGAAACGCCTCAGGGCACTTAGGAACTTTCTATAGCTGTCTGGACAGCAGAACGATGCAGTCAGAGGAGGATTATATGCGTTCATATTTCTTTATTTAGCTCCACATTTATCCAAAGTGAAAATGAGAAGTTTCTTGAGAACATATTGTTCTGTTATGCAGTATTAAAAATGGAAGTGAGCAGATGCTGTCTTCCCTGAAGTGTCCACTGTCGTGCTGTTGATAATCCTGAGGGGTTCAGGCGCAGAGTTCTGTGCAATGCATGTGTGGGTACAGCAATGTCTTTCACATCCGTTGATGTATAGTTTTTGCGTTGTTTGCTTTTGGATTCCCCTCCGCTGTGCTTTTCATCCTTGATCAACACGTCAGTCAGGTGCTCTCTGAGGACTACAGAGTGGGAAAAGAAGAGAGAGGCGTGGGGACACCGAGAAAGAGTAGAAGAGAGCTAGAGAAAAGGGGAGGAAAGCATAGACTTTTGAAAGACTTCTAACTTCCAAGCTGACTGTCATAGCTGTGCTTGCCAGAGGGGAGAGCACCTTTAAGCATAGTGGATGAGTAACGATGTGGAGGGACTACAAAAGCCAAGTAATACATAATAAGCAGCGCCAACTACGCTGTGCTCTGCCAGCTAACCTACATGAGATTGAGCTTAAGAAAAAAACCCCTTGGAGGTGTTCAAATGTCAGCAAAGTCATCATATAAAAAGGGCTTCTCCTTTATTGCATCACACACACTGTAATAAGATTTAAAAAGTATAGATGCAGTTGTTAGCTAGGGATGTTGGCCATGACACATTGATTTACATAGAAATAGATTTAAGAAAAGAGATGATGTGATGACTGAGTATATAAACACAGAAAAGCAAATCCATCTAAACTTTAATCTCTGAACAACACAACACAGTCCACATCAGAGAAACAGACAGTTGAATCCTTTTGCTCGCTCTTCTTCAGTTGCACTTGCAGCCCTTTTCCCACACTCATTAAGAAGAAAAGACTTTCTTTGCGGCCTTGATGTTGAAGAAAAATGCACTGTAGGAGTGTGGTTGTGTGTGTTTGAGCACGGCGTCCTGTGGTTTATTGTTTTGTTGCATTTAGAACTCAGACATCAGGATGTTTGTGCCCTCACTGACATGCAGCCAGACTTTGTGGTCTTGTGCCAAAGCTAACTGCCTGTGTCCTTGCAGGAATGGACCCTGAAAATCCTGCTCAGTTTCCTCTCAATGTTTTACGTGTAGCAACTAAGCAACTAAATCATTTAGTCTAAGGTGACCACAGCCTTTCAAAACTTTCTTAAAGTTAAGGCTAGGAGTCAACTCCACTGATCATTACTTGATTATCAGTGCTTGAACACTTGTAGGAAGAGTAATTGCTCCTCTGCATGCTTCATCTATCCAGCTCCCTATCTGGGATGCAGGCCACCTCCTTTGTAGTCACTTCATTATGTAGAAATGATAATTATGCCCCAGCAGAAGATAGCTTCAACAAAATATAGAGCCCTCATTCACATCCCTTGATAATCAAATCGTGACTGTCTAGAAATCCACATGTTCAGAAATGTTTTGAAGGAGACACACACACACACACACAGAGAAATAGGCAAAGTCTTGAAGCTTTCATCAGCCCAGCTACACTTTTTTTATTTTATCCAGCTTCACTGCTGAGGACAAGCACAAATCACTCAAGCTGATTTAGCTTTATTCATCATCATACGAGCAGGGATAAAGATTGGAACGTTAAATTCAGTGCTTGAGCTGTTGCTACTCCTGTCTCACCCAGAGATGCAGGACTCGTGTTGCAGTGACCTGAGACTTGATTTGGACTCGTGAACAATCTCTCATCTTCATTTTTGTTGTGATTTTCTCTTCTTGATCTCCTGTTTTCTATATGTGTTGTCATTTTCCAGGACTAACAGTGAAGTAAAGTTGCACAATCAGATGCATCGCTACACAGCGCAGTCAATTAAAATGATGGCAGCACCAGTGAGAACAGCGGCTGCTGCAGCACAGTTATACCACTGGGGTATTAAAAACTTAATAAAAAAAGATACCATGAGAGAAGCAAACTGCAGCATCTGTGGTATAAAAACCCAGGATGCTGGATACGCCACATCCAACTTAACACACTTGAAGAGGTTAGTCATTGTTTTACGACAGCTTTGCGACTATCTTAGCACCACAGCAGCATAAATATTAACTTTATACCACCTTTCAGGGGTGTTGCTAGACAGAGAGCTCTACTCAGGCACTGTCTCCTATTATTCAAGTCACTTTATGCTTTTTAACCACAAAGACCTTCCATTTTATCAAACAGGATAGGGACTAGTAGGAAAAATTAAATGCATTTATTGGATCTGTAAATATTGGATTTTATTTTTATTTTTTTATCCAACCAGCGCTAAACATAGCATATAAGTTCTTCTGGCTTAGTTTAGGAAAAAATGACGTGCAGCATTAAGTGTTTATAATTTCTCTGTGGGTCAAGATGACTTTTGGTTCACATTAAAAACTCTAGAATAAATTGGCCACAACACAGTGGTCCAGCTCTATCTCTCTCTCTCTCTCTCTCACAAAAATGCATGTAAAGGCTATATTCAATGGATAAATGGACACTTGGCTGTGCAGTAGCATTTAACGTGTGCTACAGGGGGGCAAGCTTATGATCCCAAAGTCTGAGAAGCAGAAAAGTCAAGGCTGCTGCACAGCTGAATGTTTAACGTTCCAAAAACAGAAGCATGAAGTCTTTCCGTATTACTCATTTCCTGCTTTACCTTTGACCGTGATGTGGGCCCGTAGGATGTGGAAAGAAATGACCCAAGCTTGTATTGTTTTGTCAGTCAGATGGGTTTGTGTTTTCCTTCATGGTGTCCTAACAATGTTGGGACGAATAGGAGGGGATTTGGCAGACCGAATCCAGGTCAAACACTCAGTCAGATTACCATCTCAATCTGTGCAGAAAACTGCAACATACTGATGAGACACTGTGCATTCAATAAAAACACCAAGTTTATTTTTTTTTAAAAAGTTGTTTTACATTTGTTGTGCTGAAATACAATACAGAGACATGTACATGAGTGAACCCGAAAACATTTCACAAGAGTAAAAACGCAGCATACGGTTTTTGTGTGAGCTTTAGTAAGATCAGGCAGGCTGTTGCAGACGCTTATGTTGCTTTTAAATTGATTTCAAAAAAAGGAAGATTTAAAACAGCCTTGAGATGTGGATGGATTGGAGAAAATTGCATGAAAAGACAAAGTAAACTGTCTTGGGGGTGAAAAAATGAAAAAGAATTCACTTCAAAGCTTTACAAACTGAAGCAGTAAAACATTTCTAACAAATGAGAAGGGAAGCGAGGGGGTGGTATAACACTGACTAGGACCAAAATGGCCTCCTCCGTGTCTCCATCACCAGTAAAAGGATTCCAATTAACAAGGGCATCATGTTTTCTTAAGTATTCCACTGAAATGAGACTGTTTTTAGGAACATCAGTCCTTTTTTTCTTTGGCCGAGCTGCTGAGGAAGAAGTTAAAGTTTTAGTAAACCTATCTGGGAAAGCACAGCGCTTATTACACGGCTCAATTTCCAATTCTTGCACAGGTACACACACACACACACACACACACATCCTTAGAATACAAAATAAGGCTGCAGCACAAACAATCTCCCAGACACTCAGTGATACAAAAACACATATACATGGAGGAAAGATGGCAATAAAACAAGGTTAGAAAGGGGGAGTAGTAACTATTTATATTGTCAAAAGGGAAGAAATGCAACATCTTTGCATCATAAAAAAGGAGTTGCAACATGCAAACAAAGATGGCCATCTCCATTACATTTCAGAAGGCTGTCGTGGTGAAATAGAGTAGCTGCTTGACAGAGGCGAGCTCCAGGCCATTATACCACCCTGAAGTCCAGAGCTATAATTGCAGTGGGCGAGTACAATCAGGGTCTGTTTGTTTCTACCCTAATCGCTATACACATCCGGGTCCTCCACACAGAGCTGCAGTTTTCAGTCTTTCATCTCACTACACATTAGGAGTGATTTTTCCTGGATAAATCAGAATCTGAACCAGAGTTTTAGTGCTTTTCTGGATAAAAACAAGCAAAGAAGCTTCATATGGACCTGACCTGATTTAACATCTATTATGATGAGGAGTTCAATTGAGCTCGTGCTTAAATCCGCTCCGACAAAGAACACAAAAGAAAAAAAGCTTCTGCAACCTGAGCACCTGGGGCCACATTGCGCTGCTTCCTCACACAGGGATTTTTTTTCTGACCAGATGAGCATGCAGCCAGACATTTCAGACAATCAACAATACACAGTGAAAATAAATTCCTTCATGTTTCCTATAATCCAAACACTCCATCTTTGTTGTGGTGGCTAGAAACCAGACTATTAGAAGCAATACAAAGAGCCTGGCTTCTCTACAAAGCGCCGTTCAGTGCATGGTGGCACGAGCAGTAAAATGAATGCTAAGCTGGATTACTCAACTCCTGTGATTCACATGGGTTCACTACTGCAGGGAAATACATACAGCGCTTGTTCAGGATCGAGTGCAACACTACTTTAAGAAAACTAAATAAAAAAAAACAAAAAGACCTACACTTCTTGGGAACTTCTTTGTCTCTTTATGCACATCCCTTAAAAAGCACCTGTGCCTGGATTACCTGGAACTAGCGAGTCATTCCATTGAGGATGAAGTAATCTGTCAAGGATCTAATCCCCTGAATATACAGATAAGAGCACAGAATCTTACATTAATTATAATAAAAAAAAGAAATAATCTGCTTGTTTTTGTCAGCTGTGAAGTAACAAAAAGCTGAGAACAAAACAGTCTTTGGGTAAACGTAGCTAGGAGATGTCAGCGTTACAGTAATATCAGGAAGGCACAACCGAAACACAAAAATCAGCAAGAGAAAAATACACGTGTTCATGATTGTCGTCTTTAAAAATAAGAAAAAGGTAATCCTGCAAGAAGGACTGACAAAGAGGTAAGTGCCTGATGAGGAGGCAAGCGGAGGTCAGAGGTTCCCCTCATCAAGCATCTTGTTGACCCCGTTGCAGATCCTCTGCAGGTGGGCACGATAAACCTCAGAGGGCCCATACAGAGTCGCCAGGAAGTCACAGTCGGCGAAGTGATTGAAGACGTGGTTGACCCGTGAGTGGCTCTTTGCCGTCAGGTGACGCTTGATGGCCTGGTGCAGGAGTTCGCGGCAGTCATTCAAAATGGCGCTCATGACGCGTCGGTCAAAGGTGAACTCGATCTGGTGGAAACTGACCGCTGTCATGGCCAGAGTGTGGACCTTCTTCCTGTGAGACGGCAGGACAGAGGAGGGAGGATGAGTTTCTAAATCTGAACACAGAGCGCATTAGAAGCGAATAAAGATAGAAACTGCAACCTTGCATCTTTTTTCAAAGTGCTTCCGCAAATTCACCACAGTTTAGTGCTAATACAGTAACTATTCTCCAGACTGTGCACTTATGTCATCTTCCTATGCCTCTCAGCTGTTTTAGTGGCACTTAAACTGATGTTAAAGTCAGTGTCATTAAGCTGCTTGCTTCAGCTAACACACACAAAACACTCGCATTGCTCTCCGTTTTGTTTCTGAAAGTTTGTCACCTCCTGATTAAATTTCCAGTTGAATCAAAACACAAAGAACCTGACCATTTATGGCCACGAGGTGAAGTCTGCCGTGTGGTCTCAGAAAACCTAAACTACAGCAGTAAATATTAGTTTAAATCACCAACACAAACTTCCAGATTAGGAGGAGGCAGCTGCAGGATCTTTATCAACAAACCCAAAAGCACTTTGAACTCATCCCAAATCATTTCAGAAGCAAAAACAACTAAAAACAAAAATCCTCCCACCTGAAGTTCTCCACCAGGATCAGCTCCTCGCTGCTGAATTGGTTGTTTCTGTAGAGCACTCCTAGCTTCACCACCATCTTGATCAAGTTCTTGATGACCTTCTGGGATTCCTTGCGGTTGCGCGTGTACTCCTTGGTGACACGGTACAGCTCGTCCAGCACTTCGCTGCTGGTGTCGTCTATGAAAAGGCTGGCCATGCTCTTGGTGGCCATCTTGCTCATCAGCTTCTTCTGCGCCTGGAGGGCTAAGCTCTTTGTGCTAAAGGAGTCCATGTTCCAATCTGGGTCAAAAGAGAGGGGTAAAGACAGGAGGGAAACACGTTTAAATAGCTAAACTAAGCAGCAGATAGAGGAGAGGCCTCGTATGATCCTCATTAGATATAAAATTAGAAATGAAAGGCACCTTTTCTTTGGTGTCTGTGTCTACATGCATATTACAATGGAAGCTTGCAATGTGTCGAGTTATTGCATGCTGATACAGTTTTACTGCAGGGCCAAGAACTGTCTCTTATCAGATAATGAGCCATGGCAGCTGTCAAATTAGCACAGGCCCCCTCAAGCTTGGAGCCTACAAGGTAGTTGGTATAATTTGTCATTATGCATGTAGGAGTAAAGTCAGTTACAGCACGACCACACGAAGTAATTTAACGGTTTCATCAGCTGACTGCATCCAGGAGACAAAGTGTTTATGTGCGAGTGAAAGTAAGCGGGAGACAAAACACCAGATCAATGTGTATGGTTAGATTTATGCATGGTCCTGTGTGTTTGCATGCCAAGTGAGGCGACTGAGTGACACAGTGAGTCCATGAAAGAAGCTCAGGAATAAGGGGAGGTCATGGGGCTGTTGGCTTTTATATACCACCTTTAAAAAAAAAAAAAAAGAGAAAAAAAATTAACTAAAAAAAAACAATTTCCTCCAAACTCCCTCTCTAACCTTCATAAATCTCAAAGGATCGCCTGGGAGTACACGAGCGTAAACAGAAAGCCGCTTTCCACAACAGCACGCCTTCCAAAAAACCAGCACAAGAGAACGAGCAAGCGTGACTGAGGGAGCTGCGGTAATGTGATTTTTGACTTTGATAGGGCATGTTCACAGTTTTCAGAAATGCCCTCCAATGGAATTTCTGAAAAGGAAAAAGAAGAGCTGACAAAAAAAAAAAAAAAATCAGAAAGAGAGCTTTCCATCACATCTAAAAGGCCACATCAATAGGTGGCACAGCCTGAAGCGTGACTCATACAGTAAAGTAGCCTTGCAGCTTTAGGGCATCACCTTTCAGGATGCCAATGCTGGCCCAAAAAGCCAATAGAAGTTTGATGAGAAGGATGGTGATGAGATGGAGGTTTTAAAACCACTGACAGAATATTTCAGTATGTTCCTGTGGTTTGCCTCATAGCTTGCATAAACCTCTGCAAGCATCCTTCATCTCTCAGGTTTGATTAGTGGTTAGATGTTGTCTCCCTCAGTGCAAAGTGCTGTTAATGTTATAACACAGTTAAAAATAGTTCCTTGGTCAAGAAATACTCCTCGTTACAGGAATATATTGCTTTTATTACAAAAGCTTTATGTAAGAAATACAATTATCTTCTTTTTCACTCTTGTAAATGCTTTACCTTGATTAGTATGAATTTATTTTAGGCCTTGAGTTCAACTCTGCCCTAATAAGCTGTATAATTCTAAGGTTGTTGAACAAACTTCTCTGACTTGAATGAAAAATATTCAATAAAAACTCTAAAATCTAATTGAATGGTTAAACTGTGCAGAAAAAGTAAGTATGAGGTTATTTCTGATGACACTATTTTGTATTTTCTCTTCTGTAAAACACGTTGATGACTCATTCAGCCCTCTGCAGTGTGATCTTTACAACTAATAAAATGTTTGGCCTAATTTTATGTCCTTGTCACATGATTATCAATTCAAAGTCCAACACAAACGATGCTTAACCGTTGGGTTGGTTCTTCAAATCTTCAGTAAAGCCATGTTTTTAGATTTTCCTGCCACTTTTGATCCATCGTTACATTGTTAACTGTGCATGTTGCCAGGTTTGTGTAGACATGGAATTGTATTCTTCATGCAGCATCTAACAAAGAAAGGATGTCATCATTCATCCTGCAAAGAAGCTTAACATCCTTTATTTCTAACTTGCGCCCGTCACAGATTTGTTTGTACGATTTAAAAAAAACAATGAAAATTATCAGCCCTGATTTCCTGGTGATCAGTTTTACACAAGTCATTGGCTAAGAAATGGAAATTAATCATTTACTGCATCATAAAAAAAGAGAGAAGCAGAAAAAGCTAAAAAGAAAAAGAATAAACGCAGGACATCAGATGGAATCAAATAAAGTTTACCTAACAAATCTGTTAATACATAAACCTTTTTATCTAAAGACAAAACTAATCAAACAGTCATTGCATTGTAAAGTAAACTCAAATTAACTTCTTTCCTGTGCTGAATAAATATTAAACAATGCTTCTCCCAGGAGAGGATTTGTAGGAAGTGACGAAATGCACACAAATGAGGGAAATGCTTGTGCATCTCAGAGGAAAACGCATAAATAAGCAGAGTGAACGATCAGATTGGATTTCTTTGGTATATCGGATTTTTTTCAGATGAGCAAAACACTTCATAACAGGTGAATGTAAGAAAAAAGAAAAAGCTGTGATGTTTTGGTGCAAGCATTTCTTTCACGTTATGGTAGGGAGTTAATCTTAATGAGAAGCATCTCCACATGAAAGAAGCTCGCTACACCCCAAGCCCAAAACGCAATCCGTCAATCCTCAAGCAGGAGTGCAATTACAATCCAGCAGAGGAAGAATGGTCTTAATGCAGCAGACAAAAAGGCCGATGACATTTCCCTGCTGGCGACTTGTGATTTTATACTGTTGCCAGTACTAAAAGGCAGCAATCTGCTGGTGCAGTGTGTGACTTTCATTCTGCTGTTTCTCCTTCTTTCTCCTCTTCTGCAATGCCTCTCTAAGCATATCAATAAGACTCCTTGGAGAGCATGTCAGCAGGATGCCTCCCAGAAAGGAGAGACGGAGCAAAGACGGAGGCAGAAAGATGGAGGGGAAAAAGGAGGGGAGGAATCTTACATGTATCAGTCCTGAAACATCAGGGAGAAAAACTGTGGCTGTTAAATCAGGGGTCATTTCAATAGTGGATGGTTCTGAATCCAATGTTTTCCTCCTTCGTGTTGGGAGATGCTGGGTGTCTAATCGGGACTCCGGCTGTGCAGATAAAGGATCGCTGACAGACCCCCATCGACCATTTCAACATGGCTGTAACTAACTTACCAAGCTGTAATCCTTCTATGATGCAATAGATGTGAAATGTGTAATGTGGAGAAAGACAAATGACTGAACTCAGCGGGCAAAAAGTTTGAAATCTTTATTTTCATGTAAGCATTAGTTGCTCTGTGGTGTTGGTCAGCTTCAGGTGGAAAAAAAAAAGACTTTAAAAAGGAGTCTGTGTTTACCTCTCTCTCCTCTGTTCTCTGACGGATGCGTATCAGTTTTGAAAAGTGTGGATGGATAATAGGCAGACCACTTTCTGAGATTGAGGAGAGATTTCATAGTGCTCATTAAATTCCACTTTCGTCAGGGACCAGAGCCATCATGGCTGTCAACCGCGTAGCATGCTGGAGCACAAAAACAGGACGCAGAGAAAAGAATGAGAGAGGGTGGAGAGCGTGCCTGTTATAGTCATGTATACAAACAGATCAAAAGCAAAGACTTCTCTGTGGCTCAAGGGTGACGTGCCAAAGTCTGGCCATCCCAGCTAAAATACCTGCTATAACGAACAGTTCAGTTACAAATACAGAGATGTCCAAAAGGCTTTAAAAGAACAAAATGTTTAACAATCTTTAACATTTTGAAAAGTCCAGAAACAACCCAAAAACTACTGTTGGATTCACTCCTGTTGTCCAAACCACAGCTAAGTCATTATAAATATGACTGTATCTATATAAAGTGGCATTAATGCCTCAAAGCAGAGGTGTAGTTTTTCCTATCTGACTTATTTTCTTACTCAAATATTGCTCTTCTCTCCCCCAAAACCCTGCTTATGCAAGTAAAATGTCCTTGCTTTATGTAAATATGTTGTGCTTCAATTTAAAACTCAGTTCCCTCTTCAAAGATTTAGTTTTACACATGCAAATGCCCTGCACTCAGGATTGACCTCTTCTCCTTGCACCCAGACTTCTGTGTTCTCATGAAACTTTTGATCTTTGATATGTTTGCAGTAAAGCAGAGCCCAATTTTTCATTGCACTTATAAGAAATGCGTACAGATGACACACAAAAAGTGCTGAAAGTGGCAGTGAAATTAGAGTCTTGCAACAGCATTAGTGTTGCTCCAGGAAATGCCGCTCCAGTAGAAAGAAGAGTCATTCCTTTGCCTAGTTAGTGCAGCTTTATCACTGATCAGATCAGTGGCTGGATTTGGGATGGATACAGCCTCTTTCTGTAAGCCTGTAGCCACTCCTGAGTGCTTTAGGCCCTTTAACTGTACCATGCAGTATCAATAAAGCATTAAAATGCCTTAAAAATAAATTAAAAGGTGTAATAGGTAGTCATATTATGGTAATTTAGTAATACCTATTATTATGTAATAGGTATGTTAATAGATAACATTAGGTGGTAGCAACTGAAAGCGATCTAGTCATGTTCTGGAGCCGCTCTGGCGTAAATGAGTGCACCCACAAGGAGACAGTGACAATTTACCGGTAATTGGTCAATATCACATCTGTTGTTCTGCAGAATGATGAATTGTAAGAGATTCTTCTCCTTACAATTTAAAAGCACTCAAGAAAAACAAAACCTGCCATTCATCCTAGAGCACCTATGAGGAATTTGGGGGTTTGCTGGTGTCTTTCACACCGATGGTGGGGCATGGTTGGAGGGTTAGGGGTTTGTGTTAATCTGGCTGCAGGTGTAAGTGTCTGCTTTTGGACTCTTGGGACTTTGGGCATTGTTTTGGGCTGATGTGAATACACAAAAGAACTAATTCGACTTTAAAAAATAAGGGGATTCGGTCAGCCTAAACGTGAAGGTCTTGGTCAGAGTTGGGAAACTCAGGTCATAGAGAGCTGCACTCCTACAAGTGTTGCGAGTTTCCCAGTTGCATCACACCTGACACAACTCAAACTTAATTAGCAGACTTGTGCAGAGCTTGACATCAAACTCTGCATTAGTCTGCTATTTACCCACTGATTTGAGTCAGGTGTGATGACTAAAACTTACAGGAGTGCAGCTCTCTTGGACCGGAGTTGCCTGCCCCTATACTTGGTCTACAAAACAAAAGAGCATTGTGGGTTAAGCACATGGCATCGCAGATAAACAGGAGCAAAACGTACACACGTGTTGGGTGATGAGCAGTTCTGGATGGAATTCTTCCACAGTCAAATGTGGAAGAATTTGGTAAAAGTTCTGATAAATCTGATCAGCCCAGACCACTTGGATCTGATGTAACTCCATATTTTCCTGTCTCTGGTGTAGAATAACACATTTTTAAAGGACTGATTTGGGAAGTGCAGTGTGCGCACAATCTCCATCCGGAATAATGACGTCCCCGCAACTGAAGCGAGTCCCTGATTGGACACCGTCTACCAGCCTATCTGGATGTGAATTCACCCTTATAAAAGTGACTCATTCAACCTTGTTCTAATCTATTAATAGCTCTGAGCTTTTCCCTAAAACACTTTAAGTCCATAATGTAACCAAGTACTTATTGTTTAATGGCTACAACTGAGCTTATTAGTAATGGAAAGAATCAGAATAATCCTTTATGCTTGTATGTAGTGAGAGAATCAAGAGCAGCCCACTTTCATCCAAGTCCACTTCAACTGCCATGTCTGAGTTTTAATGGTATGTCATTTACAGTATAATTAGCATCATAACAGCACTGCACACAACGCAAGACACAATCAAGGTGCTAACAAGTGCTTGAGTCATGACTAATGTCTAAGCATTTGACATTTTAATTAAGGCCAAGTGATGTAAATCTCAGATGTATAAAACTTAACTCCTCTGGTCTAATTCCAACAACCAGTAGCCATTAGTTCCAGTGTTTTCTGACAGACATTTTATTAACACCATAATGAATGGTCAACAGGTCAAGACACGCCCTGGCAAACAATAAAACTTGGATTACCACTAGTTGAAAAGATGCATCTTCCACTCTGAAACATGGAGGAGGATGTATCATGCTTTGGGCTTGTGTTGCAGCCAGAGGTAAGGAGTATTTAGCAGGAAGCTGGAAAAATTCATAAAAAGCCATCAAAGTGGCTTTTTCTCAAAAGAGAACTGCTTTAACAACAAAAAATAAGTAAAAGGATTGTTTTTAAAGTTCAGTGTTTTCCCAGAGAAAAATTAAGGAACCTTAAAAAAAACAGCTAATCAGCAAAAAACAGTATAATGGAAACAATATTTTACACTTTTTGCTTTTCAGACTAGAATCATTTTTACAAAACAAACCACGTTTCTGCCACTGTTAACACATCCTGGTACTTCTCATAAGGACGGACAGGTTCTCCATTTTCCATGCCGTTTTCAAAAGCAACAATGTTTGAACCACCACAAAAACATGCTCCGAAGGAACAAATGCAGAGTAATAGAAAGATTTTTTTATTCTTTTTTCTGTGACTTGGTAGCACAAAAGTGAGCGATGTGACTTAAATGGCCCATGAAGCGCAGTGCCCCCAGACAGCGGGTCCAATCAGGACACAGCGTCTCTCCAGCATTTATAGAGGTAACATTTTAACGGGTTTAAAGCCGAATGAAACATGACACGAGAAAACACTCCTATACACCTGCGGTCACAAACAAATATCTGTAAAGTCACCTACACAGCCATGCACATTACTGAAGACCTGGCTTGACTAACAGCTGAAAATGAAAAGAAAACAAAGACAGATTGCTGCAGCCAGGAGCTCAGCATTCACAATTAGTGCAGTTAGACAAGCTACCTTACACTCACCCACAAACATACAAAAGCTCAGCAGAGAGGACTTGTGTTAATAAACCAGACTGACGGATATCTTGAGACAGTGAGGACGCATGGGTAATGTAACCGGGGACTCTGTCAGCCTGCAGGTACAGACAACCCTGTCACTGTGACAGCACACAGAGCAACTGAGCTTAAAGTGCACTATGATTACAAAGAAAAAACCCTACTCAGTAGCATTTTTTAATAAGGACAATATAAGTTAATTAAGCTTATGATTTGTGGATGAAGAAAACTAATTGAAAGAGCTATTTCTTTTTTTACTTTTCATTAACATTTAAACTGTTATATCTAGCACACGGTGACCCACTACTTGAATTTAATATGTGATAGTTTGATGTGCATTTGTTTTCCAGAGGATTAGGAGGGGGAGCACCATTATAGATCAGGCCTTTGCATCCACTGTCAGTTACAATAAAGTCGACACATGGCAGGTGAGAAAGGACAGGAAGCTGGATTTAAACAGCTTTGCGGATGCTGAACACAGACAACAAAAAGACAAACTGATGAAAAATGTGTTTATTCAGCGCTGGGCCTCCGCAAGTTGCTAAAAAAGATTTGGCTGGGATTTAAGAATTTCCAGTGACACTTCATCTGTCAAGTGATTGGTTGGTGGCAGCAGAAACTGTCTCTTCTGGGATTTATGGTCACGAGGATCGAAGCAATGTGACCCAAAGAGAAACAACTCTACCAACAGGGAAAATCCTCACTGCTTTAGGATGGAGGAGATCACTGAGCAACCAAATCTTAGTACAATCATGCATCACAAGAGAAAAAAA
>JBAMHV010000015.1:14349292-14366859 GCA_037177535.1 Pseudomugil gertrudae | reverse complement strand
ATATATATACATACATACAATATACCACAGACAGACAGACAGACAGACAGATAGATATGCACATTATATCAAGAGGTTGACAAAAAAACAAACAAGCACTCAGAGAGCACAGACTGTGTCAGTCATTCTTTTGCCTGATCACCAACTAATAAAGCACCTTTTTAAAAAACTGCTGCATCCAGGCGGTGATCTGGATCACTCCCAATTTTTTATCACTTCCCAATTCTATTTCTGAGGCTTCCTGAAAATGTAATTAAAATCTGTGCAGAACTTTTTGAGTTGCTGACAGACAACCGATGGACTGGCAGCCTGTCCAGGGTGTACCCCGCCTCTCGCCAGAACGGCTGCTGGGATAGGCCCCAGCTTCCCTGACTTGGATAAGTGCTTAATAAAATGGATGGATATCTGGTTTGAGTACTTTCAGTAACCTAAACCATGTGCTCCCCTAACATTCCCTTTGTTTTCTAATGATAGGGAGCATCCATCCATCTCGTTATTCACTGAACGGGGTCGCCAGACACAATCTTGGCTGACATCGGGCAAGAGGCGGTACACCCTGGACAGGTCACCAGTCCATCACAGGGCCAACAAAGAGGAAAAGACAACCATTCACGCTCACATTCATTCTTAAGGAGAATTTAGAATAACCAAATAACCAAGCATGCATGTCTTTGGACAGTAGGAGGAAATCAGAGTCCCCGGAGAGAACCCACGCACATACATGCAAAGCAGAAAGACCCCTGTGCGAACCTCCCACCCGCAGAGACTCAAACCAGCAACCTTCCTGCTGCGAGGCTGTGGTGCTAACCAAACTGTGTCACCGAGCAGCCGCTTTCAATCATTTTAATTCAATTTGTGATTTCAGCTTTTTACAAATTTTTCATGCTTTCTTTGCATCATACAACACTTTTTAATGTTTTATGGAAAGCACTTTGAATTGTTTTATACATGAAATGTGCTGTACAAATAATCTGGCTTTGCCTATAAATCCAGTGGGTTTTATAAATGATCGAGGGTGTTACTGGTGTTACTTTAGTTTAAAGAATAATGAGCAAAAATAATAAATAAAACAAAACATGTCCAGTCTCATCTAACCAGGAAACTTTGTTCTACTAAGAGTAAAAAGGTAATAATTTACAATTTCTTAAAAAAGAAAACTGGGAGCCTTGCAGGCAGCCTGCAAAGATCTTCATATTTTGAGCACTTCTTGCAGCACCTGTAAGAGACAATCTTTCTTTCTTTATCCAGAGATAAGTGAATCTGATGGGTATTTGAACAACTTGATGACCTTTGTATTGAAAAGGTCCAGAACCTATTAAATTTCTGTAAACCTCAATAAAACACTAATGTGATATCTGAAGCAGTGGAAGAGCGATGGCAATCTTCCTTTTATGTTAAATTACTCACTTATGCATCAGTGTTGTCCCTGCCATGAAGTAACGATTCATGACTGCACGGCAGAGACTTGTGCTCTCATTACTAATGATCAAGTGACTTTTCTGATTTTCCCTTAATGAATAAACTATACTATGTAATTATAAAAGTGCCCTACAAAGAGAAACTGGCTAGAATGAATGGCACTCCGTTTTATCTCTGATTTAACAGACTCGGTTCTGTAAAACCAGGTTTCTGTTTCATGTCTGGCTGCTTATTCTGAACAAATTATGTTGCTCTAATGTGACACACACGAGTTTTTACAGGCATTTTAAGCAAAAATGCTTGTCAATGACAAGCATGATTCCACTAACATTCTTCAAAATACAGCTGTCCCCCAACTAGCCACTTTGTGGATGGACCTTCACTTGGATGCTTTGCTGTGACATGACATTGTACAGTCGTGGTCAGCTTTAGCCGACAGAGGCTGCACTGGAACTCATTTTTGTTTATTTTACTGGAATTTCTTGGCTTTACAAGTTACCTTTTTACTTTTTGTACCTCACTAGCATTAATTCTCACAACACCACACACCTTGTATCAGAGCATCAGTGATGGGTCATTTTTCCCCCCTAATGGTAAACTGAGGTCACCTCGTGGTTATAACAAGTGCTGGTTTAAAACGTTACTAACAAAAAATAAAGTTGTATTAAATATCTAAATTATTCTTACTGTTAAATGACTATTCAGAAATTCAAACAATCTTAGATTACACAAACAAAAACACTGTTGGGCATTTCTTTGCTTGTGCAGTATTATTTCATGCAAATACGGAAAAAAACACAAATTTTAGACAGGTGAACAAATAAGAAACTAATTGTGTTATAAGTTTTCAAACCAAAGCGAATAAGACACCTTTATTGTTAAAACAAAACACACAACCATGGATGTGGGAAGTACCCTGAATTTGTGATTGTTTTCAGATTATTGTTGGTCAGGAAGTCCCATTTTCCATTTGTTCGTCTTGTCCCTCAACAACGAGACGCACACAAAGTTCTTTATAATTTCCATCTATATTTATGTACCATGAACAGATTCAGACAACAGGTATATACTTTAATAAAGAATCAGTCTCCAGAAGGCCAGCCCCATGATAAGAAAGGCTCCATTTATTGTGGGGCTGTTAAACTGACTTGTTTTATGTCCCACTATGTACACACTCAGGACAGTCTGCATTTGCTTTTCTACCATTTGGTTTAATTTTCTCTGTGTCCAAAGATAACTAGAAAAACCAACACATGAAATATGGAACCTATAGAATCACTACTCTCCCATCTTTTAACAGCTTCAAGTAGAACAATCTAAAAACAAGCAAGACACGTGAACCACAGGAAATTAATTTTAAATAAAAATACAAACACCACATGTCACTTATTTGAGGAATTCTTAAGTAAAATGACTACATTCTACCAAACCATGTGATATAATCCAGCTCCACTTAAGAGATACAATAGACAATCCTGGCTGTTACATAAGACACATCCGTGTTTTGTGTTCTGAGAGGACAAGTAACCACTCAAATGAGCTGGAACCACTTTACTGCTGGGGAATCAACAGCAGGATTTCAGTACAAGCACATGCTGCAGTTTCATCTTTCATCAAGTTTTGTAGGGTTTATCTCACTCTTCTCTTGAGATGTTGCATAACAAAGGAGGTGCTGACTGCTAATGGGATAGTTGTAGCTAGAAATGTAACATGCTCCACAGTAAATGTATGAATCTGCAAGGATTTCTTTCACTCATCCAGCTCAAGATTAAGAAAATTAACTGCTATCTAAATAGATGCAACACATATATGACATGCATGCTTTGGATGCAGCACACATTTAGTGGTAATGAGCTTTCACTAAGTCATGTTCCTATACAGCATTGTGAAGAATTCTGCAGACATACATGAGGCAATCAATGCTTTCTGCTCAGACACTAAGCCCTACGATAGCCCTTTTATTATTTTTTTTACAGTTCTGCCAGAGCCCACAGAACAATTAATAATTAACGCATCAGCACATAATGGATCGTGTTTTAATAATTCACCCTGCCATTTGGACTAAAATAGACTGGAGGCCAAGAGCAGTCCGCGATGGTGCAACAGGTTGAGGAGGAGATGCGAGAGCAGGATGAAGGCTCAGTGCATACAGTAAGAGTGTGGCTGAGGGCTGCTGGCATTAATTTAGGAACATCAGTCAGTGTTAGGCATGCGTAATAAGGCTGGGAATACAGTAGCTGCTGTGCTGCCTGAGGCCCAGTACAGCACTCGCTGACAACATTTGTTCTTGCATTTAAATACATAAGTAGATAGTTGTTTTATGGCTACAACTGAGCTAACTTGTAATAAAAACTGAAAGGATAATAAAAAAAGGACAAAATAAGCAGCACATTTTTGTTTGAGTCCACTTCCACTGCCATGTCTAAGTTTTAATGATATATTATTTATAATATAATTAGCGTCACAACAGCACTGCAAAGATGCAAGACTCAAATCAAGGTGCTAACAAGTGCTTGAGCCGCGACTAATGTCTAGGACTTTGACATTTTAATTAAGGCCACCATCAGTGCAGGGCATATTTTGACTAATTTTCCTCAACTCAAGCCGACAGTGCATAATTTGTTAACAAAGTGCTTAATAAAGTGACAAATACAAGTGGGATAGGCTGCAATAGCAGCAGGGAGGGTGATTAGTGAAAAGAGAGAGGGAATGATACGAGAGGCCATTGTGAGTCAACGGTTGACTCAAGTGGAATCTAAAATGAGCTCAAGCTATTAGCAGACAGTGCTCACTCTCGTTGTTTTGCACACTGCCATGGCGTCCTGCACGTTTAAATGAGGCTGAATGCTCAGTGTTTCGTGTTTCCAGAGACCACCTGTGTGCTCGGCTGAACTTTGTAGCCTCGTGAAAGGAGGTCAAACACCTCTCTTGTCTTGTTAATGAGTTACCATGGATTCTCCTCAGCAGGAACAACAGTGTCTCTAGGATTACTGCTGCAATTTTCAGCTCTGCCCTTAATAACACGGCATGGGGAATGTTGTGCAACCTGACGGTATTGTCCTATTTGAAAAGGTGTTCAAATGGGAACTTATCAAAAGAAATATGCATAGATGAGCACTACCAGATTCTGCTTAATCCTGCAATATAAGTATGTATCATAGCTTGTCTTTCATATTCATACAGTGCTGAAACTATTTTTTTACTATAAATTAACTGTAAATATGTGCCACTGCTTTATTCTACTGCTGTCCAAGACAAGCACACATCCAATTATTTTAAGGCCATAACAATTACCTTTGATTAACCAAATGATCCTTATTGGTTACAGAAGCCATTCAACAAAAAAGTAAAAAAAAAAACAGTAAGTGGTTTAGAAAATGACACATTTAGGTTGCCAATTGTCACATGAAATGTTTAAAACCCAAAAATAAAAAACAAAATTGTACATTAAAAGTTGCAACAATGACATAAGAAAAAAGTATTTTATTTGTGGCATCAGATAAAAATGATTAGCTGACTTTTCCTCAACACATCATATAAAATCAAGTCCTTTACAACTGTCTCAAAGCTCATGGCTGCAGCTGCTGCTACCAACAACAAAAGCACAAGGGGTGCAACGGGCAACTGAAAGGGATCGGGTAAAAACCAGTCAAACCATTTCACCACATAAACAACTTAGGTAAGTTGAATTCAACTCTGACATGAAGAGTTTGGGGCCATAATGCTTTTGACGTGTCTGTCTGGGCTATGCATGTGTGTCATTAGCTGCCAGAGTCCTGACTGCACAGTGGGACCATTCATTCACACTCCTGCCTTATTATGGGGAGCAGCTTTGCAACGTAAACACAGCTATGTGTTATAAAACATGTCACTGTTAGCAAAACATATGTTACCCTCCTGTTTGCAGCATTGAGCTGAATATATTGTGGATTATCCCCAAAAGCATAAAGGATTATTAGGGGTTTAAACCAGCAGTAATAAAAAGCAGTTCCTTATTTTTCAGTCAGTGTGAAAGCTCACCAAGAAACAAATGGGAAAAACCAACCCCCCCCCTATATATATATATATATATATATATATATATATATATATGCAGTATATTCTGCATACCACACATTAAATAACATAATTAAATAGAGTCAATAAGTATCAGAGTCAATGCACTTGTCTTAATAAGAATATAAACAAGGAATTCTTAAGAAATCCAACAAAAATAAACCTTTTACTGATATAAAAACTCATTTCCACAGTGCAGTACTGTGACATACATGAATATCAGGTGTACATGAACTCCTACAACTCCTCAAGTGATCCCCAAAACTTACCACAAGATTTCACTTCAAGAAATGCTGAAAACATTTCAAGGTAGCAACTTTGAATTCTGAGACATTAACATTTCTCCTACTGAGTCTGATTGCCACGAGCAGGTCTGCTTTGAGACTTACAGCTGCTCTTCTCAAAACACACCAACTGTCCAGCTGACCCAATTGCAAAGCTCTTCCCCTCCCCATTACAAGTCAGTAAACCTAATTGGTAATGCTCGTTCAGATTAAAGCGCAAACCATCTGGAAGCTGCTTTTTGAACGCACAGATGGACCGTTACTTCCGCTCCGCTAAACATGGCGCCTGTCACATTAATGAAGACAAGTGACCGAACAAACTTAACAAGTCTCATCAAGTCGATCCTTGTCCCAGTAAAACACTCGCTTGTTGTGTAAAAGTCGGGTGTGATTTGAGCACGGGCCTTGGATAAGAGTCCGTGAAGCGTTGCTTGTTAGATGACATGTTTCATTAAAAACCTGTGGACCGGTAAGATCACCGGGACTCACCTTCCTCTCAGCTGCAGAGGGACACGGGAGGGTTCAGCCGGCGAGATGACAAGTTAATCTGAGTAAAGTCCTTCAAGTTTTCATGCTTGCTGCAGTGAAAGTCGCCTCACAACATTTCCCACCCCCCCCACAATGTCCACTTGTTTAGGATGGGATCTCCGCGGTAGGACACATCCTTCTTATCCGCTGCTTCTCTTTTGTTCTGTAACTGTGTATCAGGCGCAGTTGTGTCAATTATTAAAGGAGTGTTTTTCTTCCCTCCGCCAGATCGGTTACAAGTTTCTGCTGCTGTAACCGGATTCCCCCTCCTCCTTGTAGAGGGAAAAAAAGTTTCAAACTTGAGGGGGACCTGGAATTCAACAGATTGATGTTGGCTTGAGCCAATGAAGGCAGGACGAGGGGAGGGGAGCAGCCCAATCAGACCAGAAGAACATGCCATTTACAGCCAACACATTCCCTGCCCCCATTAGGGTTTCCAGTAATTATCCATGTCCAGGGCTGAAATTTTCCCAGAGGAAATGGTGCTGAGGGAACAATGAACAGGAACTGTTGATTGCAGCTATTCTGTCATTGATAAATTTATGACTTATTAAACTATATAACATTAGTTGACACCCTAAATTCAACATCAAGTGTCTTCATTGCATCTAATGGGACATGCCTGTCAGAGGAGAGGTGATGAATAAAGATGGTAGTGAATGAAGAGGAGGAAGAATATTTTAACGGATGTTTTGAAGGCAAGATAAGTTTTCCTTCATCAGTTTAATGAGGCCATGGAAATTCCCAAACTCACGTCCTTTTTGCATTGTTGAGTTTATTTCTGTGTATAATATTGCTGGCATGTGTCCACCTGTTTGTGTGTGTTTGTTTTGTTTTGTTTTTTGCTCTGCAGCATTCTGAGCTATCTAAACTATACTGGACCATTAAAATGTGAAAATGTTAAGAGATGTTAAGAGATAATGATGACACCTGCGCTGGTTTTGTTGAGCTGGAGTGCCCTCTAGTGGTGTAATATCATACAATGAGGTTTAATTTAATGTGTGCACTTGGATGAAATGTGCAAGTAATTATCAAATTAAAAAATAGGATGCTTTGCAAAGACAAATGCAAACGCTGCATACTTAATAATGTCAACATAAGTTTTCTATAACTGTCACTATCTCCCATCTTTCTTAAATAATAACTTTTGTCCCAGATGTGCAGGTAACTCAAGCCATGAACATTAATGCACAGCCGCATAACCAGAAATTGCAGACTGGTGTAATGGTTAGTACAGTCACCTTACAGCAAGAACATACCCTATTTTAACTTTAGTTAGGGTTTTTCTGTGTGGAGTTTACATGTTCTTTTTTATCCACATAGATTCTCCTGGGGTACTCTGTCTTCATCTCAAGGTCCCCCAAAAATGCATGTTAGGCTAAATGTTCATTTTAGATATATCTGTAAGTGCTTGCTTGTCTTTGTTTAGTCTGCTGTGTTGGTACTGTGATGGACTTGTGGCCTGTCCACTGTATACTCATCATCTGATATCAGCTGGGATAGGCTCTGACCTGTTGTAAACCTTGACTGGGTTGTGTGAGTACAGAAAATGATGGTATGTTGGTTTGTTAACTATTTATTTAATGACAACTCTCAATCTCCACTTTGGCCCAATAGATTTAAAAGATGGATTCTTTGGACAGCATTTGGACGTTTTCTTTTCAGCACATCTTCAGTCAACTTAGGCCCAAAAAAGCAACAGCATTTCTGTTACAATTCATCAGGAACGTTACAATAACAATAGAAAGTCAATTAAATATTTTTTTTCTCAACGTACGCTATTTCTATTAATCATTAATTCAATCTTTAAATGTATTTGGTGATAAACTGTTAGTAGTTTTTTTAAACTCCATCTCCCACAATCCTCGGTACCCCGAGGTCTCTGACGTATTTTTGCTACGTGTCCGGATGTTCAGTAGGCAACATGGCGGCGCAGCAGGGTGATGTTGATGAACTGTTTGATGTAAAAAATGCTTACTATATCGGCAGTTATCAACAGTGTATTAATGAGGCGCAGAAGGTGAAGGTACTTGGCACATTTTCAAATTACTAGAATTATATTAGTCTATTATGTTTATTTTAGCTAATAGCAGCTAATGCTTCGTCTGACAACAACCATGCTAATTAGGTTAGCTCATATCAGTGATCCGTCTGACATTTCTATAACTAAATTGATTGAAATATTAAAATGTTTTTTTGTTGTTTGTCTGGTAAGCCGTCATCACCTGAGAAGGAGATTGAAAGGGACATGTTTTTGTACAGAGCATATATTGCCCAGGTAATTCAACACGCAAAAGTGGCGTCATTTAACTAGCTAACTGTTTTTAATTACATTTAAAAAACAAACAAAATATTTACAGTGAAAGCAGTCATCTTACCCTGACCTTTCATATTCCGGTTTGTTACAGAGGAAGTACGCTGTTGTCCTGGAAGACATCAAGGCCAGCTCTCCACCTGAGCTTCTGGCTGTCAAGATGTTTGCAGAGTACATGTCCAATGAAGGCAAAAGGTAAATATTTCATTTGACATGTTATTACGGTAAACAAAGTTTGAATAGCTTGGGATCCAGCGTTGATTAAAAAAGAATTATATGTTTTTATTCAATTAAATTAGGCATTCACTGTAGTGTGCAGTGCAGGTTGTTAAATGATCTGATTCCGTTGTGGATGTATTCACACTAAGATAAATATGTTGATGAATAGATGTTCAATGAAATGAAAAAATATGGGAAATTAATACAAAATAAATGTAAATAATAAATGGTACATTTTTAATGATTTAGTTTTTTTATTATGCATTCATTTTACAATGTAATAAAAAGATATATGCTGTATTTAGTCATTTAGTTATTCATCAACTCTTATGTGTTTATTCAGTAACACTTTTATTCATAACATGTTTCACTATGGCATTTTTTATTTTGTTCATCAGTGATTGAGTCAGTAGTGCATATGGTTGTACTATCACACTAAAGATGCAGAGTTTAGTTAGAATATTTAATCATTTGTTATCATCTATGCCAACTACTAATATGTGGTGATATTCAATTTGAGTTAAATTAGATCCACTGTTTTTTATTAATGTGTTTCTTTATTTTAACTTTAAATTTAGGGATATCATTGTTGCTGACTTGGATAAGAAAATGGCAAAGAGTGTGGATGCTGCCAACACCACCTTCCTCCTCATGGCTGCCTCCATTTATTTCCATGAGATGAACACTGATGCTGCTCTAAGAACACTGCATCAAGGAGAAAGCCTGGAGTGGTAACATAAATAAGATACTTCACAAGTTGTCTACCCAGCTTTATTTTATTGAAAAAATATTCTTAATGTGTTTTTTTGGATGTAAATTACAGAACATGAGGACAGAAGGAAAATTTATGACAACTTGCTTCTCTACTGAGTTAAATTAGAAGAAATTAACACCACAAATGGTTGCAGTAAACAATAATGTTTATCTTTAGCATTGTAGGAAGTGTACAGAGCTTGTAGGTAAAATCTTCGTGTATGTTGTATTTGTTCATTTGTCAGTATGGCCATGACTGTTCAGGTGCTTCTGAGTCTGGATCGCGTTGACCTGGCAAGGTGAGGAGTTTTCATAATACCCTTCAAACTATACATAATGATAGATTATACAATTTGTCTTATAGCTATAACTAACCTGTTGAAAATGATTTAGGTCTTTACTGTAAAATCCCAGATGTTGACTTTTAACTTCAGCAATTTTTTACTGACAGGAAAGAGCTGAAGAAGATGCAGGAACAGGATGAAGATGCCACTCTGACCCAGCTGGCCACAGCCTGGGTTAATATTGCTGTGGTAAGGAGAGAGCCCTCATACGTTTGTATTAAAATCATCAAATTATGTACAAATCATAAGTCAATATTCTGTTAGTTTCTCAATGCCTTTACATATAATGTATAATAAAAATGTAAAGATATCATGCATTGATATGCACACCTAAAATGTAATTAGTCTTTGTTATTATTGATAATTAGTTAAAACTGAAACTACAGATAAATAATTATTAAGGAAATAATTATTCCAGTTTGGAGTGATCTATTTTGAACTCTAAAGAAATATCAGCAATGTAGTGACTATTTTCTGATTAAATAGATGATATTGCAGCATAGATGCCTTCAGGGGTTTTCTGACAGTAATATTTGTTAAAACGAATAGCAGTATCTGTGTTTTACTTACTGTTATTTAACAGGAGAACACTCTGTTTGTTGTTCCAGGGTGGAGAGAAGCTGCAAGATGCCTACTACATTTTCCAGGAGATGTCTGACAAGTACTCGTCTACACTGTTACTTCTCAATGGGCAGGCGGCTTGCTACATGGCCCAAAACAAGTGGGAGGAGGCTGAAGGAGTGTTGCAGGAAGCGCTGGATAAGGTCAGAGGACAGTTGTTTTTCTTCCTATCTGACAGAATAACTGACATACTGCACACTAAATATTTTAATCTAATCTTTACTGACCACCTGTTAAGTAAGAGAGTTGTGCTAACTTTGCTGTCTCTGTGTGTGTTAGAAATATATCTCAGTACATCCAGAAAAATGTATTAATGTCAGACTTTGCAGTAACTGAAAAATGAAAGATTGGTTTTGATTTGACATTGTGTTATCATAGTGGCAACTCAACATAAATGATATGCCTCTCTGCTTTTACTGTAACAGACTGGTTTGATGTCAAACAGCTATAATTATTATTATTAAATCCATATTTAACATCCTTATTTGTAAATACCGTGAGCTTAAGCAAGCTATAGTGCCATTCTTTTGAGGATAATTATATATTCAAGTTAAAACATTGTCTTGTCAGGCAGACAGATATGTTATAGATATGTGAAATGGGTTTTTGGCCCTTTTGAACTGCAGAAACATAACTTCCAATTAAAACCCTAATTACAGGTAATATTTATTCACCAATAATTTGGAGCATAACATTTTTAAGAGGTTGTCACAACACTTAAAATTTAAGGATATAAAGGAATAAACTGTATAAAATGTAGATGCACCATTTTAATCAAACTCAACTTTACTTTTAACGTTTGTTATTTTTTTTCTCATCCCGACTGCAGCCCTGATAAATTATCATTTGGTTGGGGGTGTTGAAAATAATACAATTACAAATAGGCATCAAGTTTGATCCAATATTTTTCTGTTAGTATCTAAGTATTGATGTTTTTTTGTTTTGATTGGCAGCTTTTTAAATGTTTACATTTGCTATCTTTTTACATGTTTATTATGACTTTGCCAACTTCTGCAAGAAAACAATGAATAAGTAATATTTTAACATTGTTCTCTGTAAAATCTTGTTCAATGTCAAACATAATATATTTGTGGCCTTTTCATTTAGTTATGTTAGATATGTTTTTTCTCAAAGCTGCCTGCAAAAGCAGCCGTTAAACTAGTCAGTCAATGGAATATTTATAGGAGCCTGGTGAGGTTGGCATCAAGCCCATGTCCTTAGTGGATGACAGCATACCCTGAAACGAATGGGTTCCTGTTGACTTGTCTGCTGTCTTTATTAGTAGTTCACATGTATGAAATAAATCTTTCTGTAGATGCAGACATACTGGGCTTGTTTGCTACTCCAGGCACTAAAATAAGGACTACGTACTGTAAGTGGTGCCTGCAGTGTTGTTTTCACATCTACAGCTGAGTGGAAACTACATTACAGAAACCTTGTTTTGAGTTGTCTGTGTGATGTGGTGTAGGTCAGTACGATTGAAATGTCAATTAACCTTCCCAATACATACATAAAAAATTAATAACGGGACAAAAAACATTTTTACTTTTTCAATGTAATCGATTAATATATATATAATCTGAAACTTCTGATAAGGACAGCAGAGGGCAGCATATTCTTTTTGTACTCCAAGGTTTGTGTCATCTGCAAGAGTTACACTTATTAATATGATTACGAAAAGTTTATTAATCCATACTTTAAAATGCACTTTTTGATGACAGACGGTCCATTTTTTGTTCTTGAAAGAAGCATTTTCTTAATTTTGTTACACTTGTTACACTTCATAACTTAGATTTATTTGACAACTTAATTATGTCTGAACAATGTAATAATCCCGTCCTTTAGGTAGACATCAGCTACATGGTGTGTGTCTTGCTTTTGTCTATATGAAACTAATGAAAATGAAAACTAAAAAAACTTTATTTATCCCAGCAGGAAATTCAGTATTTAAGTACATCTAATCCAAGGGTTAGGGTTAGATAGAACAGACAGAAGTGTAGGGCAGCAGGGAGAGCAGAAAAAAAAAGCTTATAAAACGTATTGGTTAAATTTTTACAAAGCAACAGTTGTCCGTTGATATCTTAACAGACAAAACCACGGTTTCACTTCATTCAAAAGCAAGCAAATGATTTCCTCATCATGCAACCCTGGTTCCAATGAAGCTGGATTATGTGTTGCATGTAAATAAAATCATCTAAGTCTGATGAATTCATTTTTGTTCACAGTAGCTCAGAGAAAATTTATCAGATTTACATCTGATTTTTTAATGAGCAACATTGGCTTTCTTTGAATTTCAGGACTGCAGTAAGTTTTAAAAAAGTTGGGATGACAAAGAATCTCATTTTTTTTTTCCTTTTCCAGTCTCATTTGGCTAAGTCATAACGTGCTAAAACACTATTGACTTAACTTATAACAGGGAGTAGGAAGTCTGGGCTCCTTAAGCTGCTGCACCCGCGACCTGACTGGATCAGCGGTAGAAAATGTATGGATAGACATTAAAACATTAAAAATATAGTATTAGATTTGATTCACACTCGCAATAGAAGTATTTCAATCCACATATTGCTGGTAATAACAGTGTCGGGACAAATAAAAGATACTGTGACTGTTAAGCGTTTGTTTTCCTGGTTTGGTTTACAAGAGTAAGGCTTTCACTCTGTCTGTGTTCTGTCTTTCCTTCAACCATATCAGGACAGCAGCCACCCTGAGACGCTGATCAACCTCATAGTGCTGACCCAGCATCTGGGCAAAGCTCCTGAGGTGAGACTTTGGACCCAAAAGTGTTTTTTTTCTTTTACAACTTTAGAGAAACTTGTAGAAGACGATAGCGTACAGCTTTCCTCTAAGACTCAGATGTGGTGTGCCCTTTACAGCAGATTTATTTGCTTTGTTGAACTCAGCACAAATACTCCAACAAATACCTTGTTTTTTTCATAAAAGTGTCACTTAAGCACATCTACTGATTTAGTGGTCTGTGACTCATACAATCTCAGACTCAAGAGTTCATGACATAAAGATTTAATTATCTATCTTGGATCTTTAGGACTTGATAGCAATGTAAAAGACTGCTGACCATTAGCAGTCCTCACTAAGGTGTTTCAAGCTGTGATAACCACAGATTACTGACCCACTCAAGGTTAAACTGAAACAGTGAAGCCATTTCTAAAAGATTATTTTTTTTTATAACTTTGTGTAAATGATTATTTAAGATGAAATATTTCTGCATTTGTTTTAAGCCAGTGTATCAAAAACTAAGCAATAACTTTCACACACCTTTGATCAACATTGTGTTATATTCCTGATTCCTAGTAAGCTGTACAGTCTATAATACTATCTAACTAAGTAATGTGTTTATCTGTGCAACATTTAATATTCATGTCATGACTAATTTAGTGAACTAGTGTAAAAAATATGTTGCATTTAGAGTCTGACTCCGTTTAGTGCAGCTGTAATTCTATCTCATTTGATTGTACACACCACCATCCTCTACCAATCAATGGCTATGATTACATGATGTTTTCTAATTCAGAATCATTAATTCCAAATACCAGTATTCTTTATTGAGGTTTGCATGGAAGCATGTTTATTCACCTTCTTTTACCTCTGCTTAGGATTTGGGGTTGGGAAGGGTTCTGATTGGACAGAGGCTGACACATGATGTACTTACGTAAATCAGAAGTAAACAAACTACACTTCCTGTTGTCTTTTTGGCTACAACATATAAAACCACATAAGTATTGTTTTCACTTTAATTTTGATTGTATTTTTGATGTACCAGCTCGATATGAGATATCGATTCGATATGAATCGATATGAGCTTACGATATGAGTACCTTATAGCAGCGAGGAGGAGAAGGATCATAGAGTATGCGCATCATCGCAGCAGGACAAAGTGATGAGCATGAACAGAATGAACATTTACATGATAGACTAATCAATCAGTTTGAGTTTAATATGAGAATAAACCAGCCACTTACTTCACAATTGTCATTTTAGTGGGATTTAGGTGTTTAGATGATGGTTTTTCATCTCTTTAAAGCAGATTTTACTTTTATTTGGAATTAAAGAGAAATCAAAACTAATGTAAACATGGCCTCTGTCCAGTTTTTGACAAATGTTCTGACAGGTATTCAGTATTAACGGGATTACTGTAGTGTGGTGTGGTGTAGTTCATTGTCCTTTCTCTATTTGTCCCCAGGTCACCAATCGGTATCTGTCCCAGCTAAAAGATGCACACAGAAACCACCCGTTTCTTAAAGACTATTTAGCAAAGGTAACTTGATTTTTATTTATATGCTTCTGACATTTGCGCAGCATTACCTGGATCCATAAAGCTGTAGTTAATGGTAGAGTAGGTGTTGACATGGCTAGCAACATTACTTTGTTATCGTTTAATTACCAGTTTGTATATTATGATAGTTTTGCAGCAGGTGTTCTTGGAATAAATCCAGTGAGGGCATTCAACTCTGTATCGCTGTCACACACTGTGTTGTACTTACACAAGAGTGCAGCTGTACATAAACATGCTTAAAGAAAACAACTCATGACATGAACAGCTGCTGGTATTTAACCGTTCCCTCTGTGTCTTCCTGCAGGAGAATGAGTTTGACAGACTAGTGATGCAGTATGCTCCCATCGCAACAGCATAAACCACCTGCTTCAATAAAGGACCTCCAAAGTGGACCTTTTCTTTTCTTCCTCATTTGCTCATACCTGTTTTTGTTTAGATATTTTACACAGCAACTTTGGCTGTATAATTTACTACTCACTGAAAAGTAAAAATTTTGTTTTGGGGGTGAAAAACGTGTTTTGGCATCCATTATATATAAATGTAATTTTCTCTAATAGATAACAGCATTTCTTTGTAATGCAAACATTCCTTTGAGGTAATAATAAATGTGTGAAACGTGTGTTTTTGTGATCATTTTCTACCAGCTGAGGTGTAAATCCACAAGTTTATATAAAAAAAGCATTAAATATAAAGTATGGGGGTGGTTACGTGCTTTCTGGTGCGTCATGTAAATATGTCGTGTGAAGTCTTGCCCAAGGGTTTATTTGCTCTGTCTCTTTAAGTCATCCTTTAAAAGGATCTACTTTTAAAATCTTCCACTGAAAAGGGTTCAGAAGACAGCGGACCTTAATACGTCACACCCCGTCGCAATTTTTTCCGTTTTCACATAAACGGAGCAGAGCCGCGTTATTATCTACGCACCAGTTGCTCTAAGCTGCTGGGAGGAGAGCGCGCGCCGTGTTGGACACGTTGACCAGAGAGAGAGGAGGAGAAGGAGCGACGCTCGCCCCTCTGCGGGACAAATTTCTCCTCTTATTTCCACTGGAACCACTTGTACTTATCAAAGGCTCGCCGGCTTATAAGAAACCTGCTGTTGCAACTCATGAAGCGACACAGGGATGTTATATAAGGCGAATAACGGAACCGAGATGAGCGTGTGTGTGACAGCGTAGCGGCACAATAGTCTGCCAGGGTTGGCGCTGGAGAGGCAACAGAAACGTCACACCGCAATTCGTTGATGTATGTGCGCCTAGTCTCTCTAAAAGCTAATTATTCAAATAGCTTACTAGCTCGGAAGGTGTTTCCAATGAAGGTCCTTTCGGTATTGTGTGCGTTTGATTCAACATAAGCTAGGCAGCTAACCAGCACGCGCTGCCGCTACTGCAGATGAGTCGCGTGCGAATGATGGTCAAGAGGAAGCTTTGACAAACCGGCGCAAATGGCTCAGAATATATTTCAAAATCTAATAGGAAGCTGGTTTTTCTGACTGTAATATCCAGTGGATGCGTGTGGCCGGACCCGGTGGGCCCTCCCAAAACTGTCCTTAACGCGAGGAATGGGCCCATGTCTTAATTAGGAAAACAAAGAATTAGGCTACTGAACAAGGTAAGCTGGTTAGATAAGCTTATTCTAGCTGTATTAGTTGAAAAGCTAGCAAGCTTTTTGACTAGTCAGACGCACCCGTCGGGACTGAACTGATCTCCGGGAAGACTTTTTGCCCGCTGTCCACCTTTCTGTTGTTTCTGCGCCGCGATGGGGAGCGAAGCCGCGAGTACCGGGCCGGTGGAAGTGGAGCCCATGCCGGGATACTTGGAACTCATCACCAAATCCTCCACCGTCATGCTGGGGGCATGGAGAGACTGTAGCGGCTGCGGTCTGGAGCTCTCCAAACGGACTTTCCTGGATAACGCATATATTACCTGGACCGAAATCGCCCTATTTGTCTTTTGCACCTTGTTATGGACGATGATCAGGCGGAGTCTGACAGAAAGTCTGTTTAAGGTGAGTGATGCTCCTAACACGAGCCCCTGCAATGTACGGTTTAATCGGGTTAAAGATATTTTCCTTCTAACTGAGTATCCAGATCAGCTCTTTAGACGCATCTGTGCCTCCATCGCTGAATGCACACCTGATAAAAACAGACTGATAGAGCGTAAAAGACACAGGTGGGAATGGTTGTAACACATGTCCACATTTACGGGACCCAGTCAGGAGAAGAAAGACAATTCCCCCTTTCTCAGAGAGCTGAACTAATCCTGTCAGGAAATATTAACCTGACTCACACAGCTGCTGCAAACGCAGCCTGTAATAGGGTTTCATTGGGTGCTGTGAGTCATTCAAGATGGAGGCAGGATCAAGTAGGGTAAGAAAAGTGTGCACATGTATCTCAGTCAAGCCTCACACATACTGTACATGTGCTAGTTGCTGTGCGCATACACACACACAAGGCCCTGGCTGGGCATTGCATCATGCCAACGTGCACTTACGTTGAGCAAACATTTCACTAACACAGAATGAATGGTTATTTTATTATGTAGCATATATATTTATGCTGTTTTAAAAGAATCATACTCTGTGTTTGAAATTCTTCAAATTAAGAAAGTATCAAATTATACTTAATTCCTGGTAAAAAAAAAAAACTAGCACATAATAAAACCTTTGATACAATACATGTATTTTATTAATAAAAAAAACAACAAAAAAACAGAGACTTAATTAGACAGAGGCATATTAACAGA
>JBAMHV010000015.1:14323715-14339925 GCA_037177535.1 Pseudomugil gertrudae | reverse complement strand
TCTATCTATCTATCTATCTATCTATCTATCTATCTATCTATCTATCTATCTATCTATCTATCTATCTATCTATCTGAATTTATATTATGTATCTATATTATATATTTGTGTGACATTAACAGTCAGTGGAGGTGACAATCTGTGGCATGATGAATAAAAAGTGACTCCTCCACATAGTGGTGTTTGAAGCAGGTGTATGTCCAACCTTAATCCTGTTTAGGATTTTTGCTGTGGAAGCTGTGTGTGGTTTCTCTGATGATCCGGGAGTTAATTTGAGAACCAAGTATGGGGTTAATGCTACTCTGGGATGCTCTAATAGGCAAGATCTCCTCTTAACAGGTGCATGAGTGCTGCCTCTCTCCTTCATTTGACACATCTTTCTGTACGTGTTTGTAAGAATGTGCATATACCCTCACCAAACCCAGCCTTATTTGAATATCAGTAGCATATTATTGCAGCAGGAGATGAATGTGTTGGTTTAATTTGGATCTAAATTTAGCTCTTTTGTTGTGCAGCAGTAATGATGCATAAATAAACCAAGATTTACCTAATGCTTTTGACATTTTTAGCTTAGCATGAACTGAAGTTACAGAGAGGAAGGTTGAGCTTGACAAACAAAGTCATCATAGAGACTGGGTTGACTCAGTAATGTGAGAAGCGATCACTAAAAACACACATTTTAAAACACGATGAAGCTACAGACTACCGCAGTCATGTTTGTCTCCTGGTTTGCTTTTTCAGGTGCATGTGCAGGAGTCACAAAGTCCTCATCTCATCATATGTATTTAATCAAATCATGTCCAAAGGTTTAGCATTTCTATGTAGTGTTGGACTAAACTGAGCAAAATGAGCTTTCCTGGTGCCAACAGCCACAGTACCAACCTAAAGGAAAGTCAAAGATTATCACATGCTTTTTTATGCTGAATTCTTCCAGATATGTCTCATAAATTAAGCATTTCATCACCCGCTGTGGAAGCAACTACTGTTATCCCTCACTGTAAACATGACTAGACTATTTTTTCTTCTTGTAAGATTCTTTCTGATTTAACACGCTGCTCATAACACACTGAATTGATTTATGATTACTTCAGAATCAGTTTGGAGCTTAAAAAAAACCTTAAAATCTCATTAGGAGGGGATTTTCTATTATTTAGTTTGATCTGGAAATTCTTATCGTACAACAAACACAAGCCAGAATTACCCTGAAGGTTTAATCCTTCTACATTTCTGGGCAGAATCGTTAAACCCACCACAAATTATACGAGACGAGATTTTATCCTGTTAATTCAGCCGCTGTTGTGCAGATACTGGACACACAACAGATGTTAGTATGGCTTGAAAATCATTTATCCCTGTTCGGCCTGGCATACACGACAAGAGCAAACACAGTCTGTGCATACGTACAGTACGAGTGTGTGTTCCACTTAGCGTGATGAATTATTAAATGAGACACTGCATTCATACCAAGCCGTTCACATTTCTCTGGAGTCATAGTGAGCTGATTTATCACATGCCTTTCGGGATGGAACCCGGGCCTAACTCTCCCTTAGCGCTTATCTCCCAGCATGCATCACAATAGACACACAGCAGAACTTCTAATGAGTAGGAAGGATGTGAAAATAAAGAAATCAGGAAAAGCTGATGTTATTCAACATTTGTTGGCGAAAAGCTTCTTTTGCTGGTTCAGACATAATAATAAAGGAAGGAGGTATGACGTTCAACATAGGAACCCAGACACGAGTACATTCTGTAATCATACTGTAAAACTTTTTGGTGCAACTTTCACATGTTGCGTTCACTGTTGTTGTTACACACTGAAAGCTTCCTCATCAGCAGCAACTGATAGTGTGGGCTGACTCCAACTGCAGCTCTGGGTTGATTGGGGAAAACATAACATCACGCAGGACTTTTTACTACAATAAATTAACTGAAAATTCAACAATCAATTAGGAAACAGAATAACATTGTACAAAACATTGCAGATCATCATGGCTCAGTTGTGGAGTGGTCATCCTGTAATTAGAAGATCTTTGGCTTGAAAACCCATAAATTCAAGGCACTTGACAAACCACTTTACCAAGAAACAAAAGTGCTGCATAAAATTGGAAGTGCTGCTTGCTGTGGAAGCATTTTGCATTCATTTAGACAAAATATTTGTTTCAGAATGAAGCAATCACAAAATTAAGGTCCTGAAATTGATGTGTACAACTGTTAAACTGCAGCTTCCAGTACTGCTGAAGCAGAGTTAGTGGTCATTTTTACAGCTAGGAATGCACTCAAGACATAGCTGAAGGACTATCCTGTAGGACACTAAATTACATTTTCATTCTGCTTATTTAATTTTCTCTTTATTTCGTGAAAGTAATTTTACATAAATGCATTTTTTCCAATTGATAAAAATCGATTCCAAAAAATCTAAAGATTTGGTTCAAATATTTTATTTCAGAAAACAATTCTTTTTTTTAGTGAATGTAATATTTTTCTGTAATACAGAAAAAAGAGAAAATACATTTTACAAAACACAACAAAATCTTTTTTAGGGCTTGTTTTGTTTTCTGAACATTAAATACATCTTTTAAATATGTAGAAAATAGAAAAAAAAACTTTGTGCTTATTGCATTTTGAAGCTAAAATCCACAAGCTTTATCCCCTGGTAGCAGCTGTCCACTCATCATCACGCAATCAAAAGGATTTTTGGCGTGGAGTGGAAGTAATGCCAGAAAGCACCAGAAAATACCACAAGATACTCGAGGTTACTTACAGCAGTTGTTAATCTCAGCTAGATATGCTATTATTACCTCCACATATATATATATAGTGTTAAACTCCGTCCATCCATTGGATTAGCTTTTCTAAATCCTATTTGCTCTTAGCCTGGAAAAAGAGACCAGAGGGCCTGTTTGACAGAATTGGGTTTAAAGGTGATGCTGAGATGGTCAGAATGACGTCAGCCTCTCTGATGGAAATCGAAGTGAAACAGAGTCAAAGGAATGAAAGAGGATGAATGAGAGAGCAAGCCTGATAGAGCCGATCCACACATGAGCCAACATCCCGACTCACTGGCCCAATTTATCTTCTTATGCAACACAGTCCATTCACCCATCTTCTTCTCTCATCACTTGTTTCCGGGAAGTGTAGAGGGAGGGAAGTGGAGTGAAAGGTGCAGCAGTGGGGTGCAGCTTCACAAACCAGGGTAGATAGATGAGGAATGGCTGTAGTAGAATGAAGATGGAAGGATTTTTATCCATGCTAAGGGGCTTTGCCAGCATCCCTTCATGGTTGCTAAGGGAACCACTCATTTGTTCAGTCTCTCACAATGACTCTTTGCTTTTTATACATAATCGGTCTCTGTAATTTCTTAAAATAATTCTTTCAGTTCTTTTTCTCCTCCTGCTTTACATCCCAGTCTCTGTAGGAGGAAAGTCAGTGATGCTTTGAGCTAAAGAGCAAGTTCAGCCAGAGGGATGGTGGAGGGCGCTGTGAGTCTATCATTCATATGACTGAGAATAAGTGGATTATCTTAGTGTCACTGAACTGCCAAACCCTTTTTCTGTGGGCTGAAAACTGAAGGGCAGAGTGGGTGGGTAGCACCAGACGAGATGGTGGGCTGGGTGGCACACAGAGCAAAAGCATTGGAAACATTGGCAGACTGTTGCATAATCTCTTGAAAAAAAAATGAGATGATGTTGTTTGTTTTTGGGTTCTGAAAGGGCTGGGACCAAAACACTAAGAGCACATCTTTTTCCATTCTAGCCAAGAGAGAAAAGTATTTCGGCCATATAAGTACATACAAACTATAACAAAAGCAAAGAAAATAAATCACATGCACCACAGTGATGTTGAGATGGGATGCTTCTAAAAAGTTGTCCAGTAAGATTCCTTTACCATCAGCAGAAAGAAAACAACACCCAACTGTTTGTGTGTTACAGCTGAGACCCCCATCTCAACCCTCATTCCCCACACAGATGCCCGGTTAGGACCACACATTGCAGTGCATAAGACACCCCTTTGAAACAGTTTGAAACACAGTTTCAACAATAGACAAAAATTGAAGTCCACACATGTCTCAGATGGTTGCTATAAAATAATAAAACACCTGGCACCTTGGTCACCCATGCATTCTAGACCAAAGCATCTACATGCCCAGTCTGGATAATACTAGTGTCATGACTGACAACTTTTATGTTTTTAACAGATGTGATAGGAAAACAAAGTCTTCGGACAAATAGTCAAATATTTTGGGAAAGACTGCACTGGCCTTTATCAGTGTAAGTAGGCGTATCATGGGTATAGTGGGGGGAATGTGCATGTGTGTGTGTGTGTGTGTGTGTGTGTGAGGGGTGGGGGGACGTGGTGTACTGGAGGGCTTGGGTGGGTGGCGGTGGGTTGCGCTGACAGCTGGCTTCTATAAATAAATGTGGGAGGGGGCGATACTAGGGTGGAGGGGCAGAGGGAATGAGAGTCAATAAGGGGGAGAGGAACATGGGAGGAGACAGATGGGAGGTCTGATGGAGGGACTGATACAGATGTACTCAAAGACTTAAAAGAATGTGATGAGCGCTCTCCTCCAGTTAAAACTTGCTGAACTCTGACGACATGCCACCTCAGCCAATCAGCTGCCTGAGCTGGGATCACGTGTTCCTCAGCTTTCTCTGTGCAGCACGATGGAGGAGCAAAGTCTCTTGCTGTAACATTTCCGCCACCTTGTCAGCTTCCTTCCCCGTCTTGTTCTGACTGTGTTGTATGAAGCAAAACGTTCACATTTTTCACTGAGCAGTCATAAAAACCAACAAACAAAAAGAGAAAGATAAACAAAGTAAATCATATAAAATGAAGTTTAGAAACAGAAAAGCCTAATTAAGTGTAGTTTTTTTGTTACACATACAGGACAAATGGAAACAGGATGATCCCTTATTTCTAAGTAGTTGCACTTGAGCCATGAATTTGTCATGCAGGTGTTCACTGATCCTGCTCGAATCAAGCTGAGTGGATGAGCTAACTGATTGAGATGCAGCGTATCAGTGACACAGGTAGCTTTCACCTTGCTGCCTCCAGTTACACTTTCTTTGCTTTCAACGTTGATGTGCACGCATGCAGTTTGTATGTGGGGCTATGAGCCGGGTTTGGTTTCCTGTGTGTGGCTGCAGTGAAACATCAAACACCCTCCTGTCTCACATTCTGCCAAGCTGATGTACCTGTTGAATCTGTATTATTTTCTAGCTACTTCTTCTCCTGTGTCTCTTTTCCATGTTTACCTGCTGCATTGTTCTTAATTGCTAAGTTGTGCCATTAAATAATGTCATTTTGGAGCTTGTGATGGTGCGACACGAAGCATTCAGAAGGAGAAAACTGAAAGAAAAAGATTTTAGTGATCGTGGTAAGGGCTTGGGAGGTTACAGATGAAGATAACATTGCCCCAACAAGTAAGTAGCGGGGTGGAGTTACATTATCAGGCGCCATCTGCAGCGTTTTCTTCAACTTCCACTTTTTCAGCGTGCAAAGAAAACCCTAACCAGATATATGAAAGACATGTTTATGTGGTTAAACATACGAGTGAACTAATGTGTAAATATGTTAAAGAACACAATCTCTGTCTAAAGAGGACATCTGAGTTGTATCTTTATTTTCTTTCCAAACTCTTTTATATGGATTGATTTATTACATTCACACACAGGAGTTCAGCTGGCTAGAAACAGATCTAAATGCAAGCTGGGGTAGAGGACAATATCTGTAATCCAACAATGCAAAACATCCTAAATGTGCACTTATGTCCAAGTGCTTCACCACTCTTTTTTAGTCTTTTTATGTCTGCTGGGCTAAGATTATCCAGCTGTCTGTGCACATACTCTTTTCACATTTGTTCTTTATTCCAGCTGGCTAGAATCCATGTTATTTCAGTGCCATGATACGATCTAGATTAAATCTTTTTTTAATATGCAGTTCTAACAAAACATCATGTGGTCTGATATATGAGTTAGCGATAAATGTTAGTGTAATAAACTCTATAAAGTTCAGTTTTAATTTAGAGAGGTGCTGACTCAGCTTTCTAGTCATTTTCAAAGTTGTGATGTCAGACCTTAAATAAGAGTTTTTGTTGCTCTCATTTGCTCCGTCCTATTTAAATCAGAAAAAATACTGGAAATGCCTTTTAGTTCAAAACAAAAGACAAAGTGCACGTTAAATTCTTCACAAGACTACTACAACTAGTATTCCTGCCATCTTGTGTAGTATCTATAAGTGTTGTTTCTGATGAAATATTCTCCCCTAACTGACTGTTTCTGTGTCTCCATAGCCTCTTGCACAGTCTTGCAAGCTGCTGCCCAAAGATGCTGCCAAGATGCCGGAGAGTGCGTGGAAGCTGGTCTTCTACACCATGTCGTGGTCCTACAGCACCTACTTGCTCTTCTTCACCTCCTACCCCTTCTTCCATGACCCACCCTCTGTCTTCTACAGTAAGACACAGCAGTGTTTTTCCTCTAATTTATTTTAAATGAAAGAAGCAACAGTTCAGCCAATCATTTAGTTACTTATTTAAAGAAAGGAAATACTAAAATGAAGCTATAACTTAAATGAAAGTATAAGAAAAAATCTCTCTGCTTATTTGTCGGGGTAGATCCAAAGTGATCGCATGTACTCGGCTGAAAGCATCAGGCAGGAACTCGACACACAGGGGATTAGTTGCTACTTTCAGTATTCAAACTGGCTGATATTTTTAAGTGTATACAGGATGTGCGAGCTTGTGGTTCACTTACGTGTTCATTGATAAACACTGTAGCATGCAGTTGTTTGGACCCATACTGCGTGTGTACTGCATTTTACTGATAAAGAAAAATGTGTTTTGTATTATTTATGTCAAATGATCTGCATAGTTGAAGCTGATGGAGCTTCATACTTGAAAGTTGCTTATCTTCACCGCATTTCTAATGGAGGATGGAGGTGCTCTGGGGAGCTCACAAACAATCGGGTGATGTCTTTTAGAGCCTCTTAGCATCTTCCTTCAGACACGGAGGTGTCAGAGCTGCTGAGTGGAGCTCACAAAGGCTAGCTGAAAGCGCCAGCTTCATCTTTAATCACTGCTTCACCTCAAATAGCTGGAGACATGCAGGGAAGCAGGGTAATAAGACTGGATTGTTAGTGAGGGAGGGGAAAGGAGAGCGGGGCAGAGAGGTGAAATACCAAAGTTATATTGTGAGAAGGATTATTGTTTCTGCATCTGGAATGAAAATGAAAAGTAACGCAGCTAAAATCTCCAAAACAATAAAGGTTCATGTGCATTGCCTTGGCAGTTTTTCTGCTGGGAACCATCTAGCAAGTTTTTTCTTCTTTTTTAATGAATCAGTAAACACAAAACCTGAATAAACGGTTTTCGTTAGGAACCCTCCCTGATGCTGTTATAGGTAAACATGATCCGTCCAGCTTCCTTGAATACTAAGCACCCTACCTGACTCTGCTGGTATTTCCCACCACAGAAGTAACTGTACAGAGATCAATGTGAGGTGGTGCGTTTATAGTGTATTTATGTCTAAATGTGTGTGTGTGTGTGTGAGAGAGATAAAGAATGTAACAATGATTGAACTTGACTTATGTTATTACAGGACTTTAAAAGAACTTAAAAAACCTTTTTGTGCTTCAACAAAAAGTTTAAAACGTGCCAAGTTTAGGTTGGTTGGTCGTTCCAAATTGTCCTAAGGAGTGAATGTGTGTGTCTGTGTTGTCTCTCTGTGTTGCCCTGTGATGAACTGGTGACCTGTCCAGGGTGTACCCTGCCTCTCCCCTAATGGCTACTGGAACAGCCTCCAGCTACCCTTCAAAAGAGTAAGCGGTTCAGATAGTGGATGTATGGACTTTTAAGATACAAAGGCAGTGATGAGGGTGTATTTAATCTGGATGAAATGGATCTTGCAAACGTCCTGCAGCAAAATACACCCCACTTTGCAATCACCTGCCTTCAATACTTCAGCTTTTAGTGACCAATGTTTGTATAAATGTAAGAGGAAAAAACAGATAATAGTAAGTGTGATGATGTGATGTGATGTGTTATTGTTCCCAAACATTACATGTCAGCATTGAGCACTGGGTTACGCTTACCCTACACATGAACACAGCATCACAAAAGCTCGATTTGAAACAGCCGCATCTGTAGTCTGCAGGATACACTGTCCATGATTTCCATAATGAAATTCAAATCTTGATTTGTTGGAGAGAGATCAGGTTTATACAAGTCTTTTTTTGTTTGTTTTTCCCTTTTGCATGGTAAAGCAGAGCAACATCTGTTTTAAAGTGGTACTGCATGAAGATTATGACATTTAAGATTTCATCACTTTTCTCTAAAATCTCTGAGTATATGCTGCGGTCATCAAAACATCCTAATATATGTGGTCCTAAAAACATCCTGTATATTCTTTAAACATGTTAGAAAGAAACATCCTGGTGAAATCAGCCTTTTTTTTGTTCTTTTTATTGCAGTGTGATGTTGGTATTAAATTCCAGATTTGCTTAGCAAATTTTACATCTCGCCACTGATCTACATAGAATTGTTTATTTTCATTACAGTACCATCACCTTTGCCTGCAATCATGTGTGACCCGCCTGGTTTTAAGTGAATATTGGTCATGCATGTAGGTGTGTTGTGCTGCTCCCACCTACAGGCATCCATTGTGTTTGTTTGGACAAAATGGCTCTAACAGTATTTTTATTACATTAATGATCTACAGATTTGGATTAATTTACATCAGAGATTACATACCGGTAGTTATTTTTACATCCACAAAGGAGGTTATGTTTTCAGGAGAGTTTGACTGTTTGTGAACAAGATAACTCGAAAAGTTATGACATTTTCAGTAAGTTTCCAAATGGGACAAGAAACAAATAATTACATTTTGGAGGTGATCTGGATCACCGTCTGGATCCAGGCATATTTCAAAGGATTCATTATCAATACAAGATTTTCAGCAAATCTAACGTGACAAAACATAATCTTGGCAGAGGTCCTTCTCTCCGAGGGCTTTTCTTGTTATCTATGTTTTTATATACTAAGAAAAAAAGGATTAATGTTGATAAAACAGCCAGGATACAGCAGCTGTCATTAATCTCTCTCTGCTTGTGACCGCCAGACTGGAAAAGTGGTATGACAGTGCCTGTAGACATCGCCTTGGCCTACCTGATCCAGGGCAGCTTCTATGGCCACTCCATCTATGCCACAATCAACATGGACGCATGGAGAAAGGATTCTGCTGTCATGGTGGTTCACCACATTATCACACTGGCCCTCATCAGCTTCTCCTACGCATTCAGGTATTCTTGACTGTTGTAACTCAAGCTTTTTGTAAGGTGAACTAAAGAAATAACGCAGAACAGAAGCTGATTTGGTTGTTTTTCTGTTTCATTTCTTGGCTATACACAAATCAAAGATTGCATACTAAAGCATACTCTGTTTGCTTTAGATACCACAATGTTGGGATCCTGGTGTTGTTCCTGCACGACATCAATGACATCCAGTTAGAGTTCACAAAGCTCAACGTCTATCTAAAGTCCAGAGGAGGGGGCTATTACCTGCTCAACGACGTGCTGTCCAACATGGGTTCTGTCAGCTTCAGCATCTCTTGGTAAGTTAAAACATTTGGACTAATTTGGTACCTATGACTTATTTCCTGTCTCTTCTCATCTCTGTACATCCCCGACTGCCACAGTCAAATGTTTTTTTTCTTTGACAACTCATGCAACTTCAGGCAGTTCCACTCAGCTGTCAGCAAGATAAAGAAACAGGTTTTCTGCAGTTTATTGTATTACTGTCTTTACTCCCTCAGGTTCTGGTTTCGCCTCTACTGGTTCCCTCTCAAAGTGTTGTATGCGACATGTGTGTCCAGCCTCCAGTCTGTTCCCAACATTCCCTTCTACTTCTTCTTCAACGCTCTTCTCTTCGCCTTGCTGCTGATGAACATTTACTGGTTCCTGGTGAGGAGTTTTATTCAAAACAATTCCTGTCTTAATGAAAGATCCAGCGACTAAACAACCTTTTGTGTCTCCTCTTGTCCTTCCCCACTTTGTGCAGTTCATTGTAATTTTTGTAGTTAAGGTGCTAAAGATGAAGGAGGTGAACGATGTTAGGGAGTACGAGTATGAGGAAGGCGGCAAGGCTGCAGCAGAGCTGCACAAAGGCCGTCAAGCAGAAAACAGTGACGATGATGCTGGACATCACAACTCTGCACAAGGGTGAGCGGCTTGTTTGGACCTCACAACTCTGGTTTATTCTGACATTAGTACAAAATGACTGTTTCTATTTTATCCAAACTGCAATTACTGACTAAACTCAACCAAGCAGCAACAGAAAAAGTGCAAACAACAGTAAACTCTGCATTGATTAGATTGTAGATTGGCATCCTTCTAATGACGGCACACCAAAAATATCCATGGCAATACATATCTTCTGATCCTATCTCAGGCCATCTGAATACACTGAAAAGTCTCAGAGACCGCAGTGTGTTGAATAGTGGGCTGATAATCTGTTTCAGTATTGAAAGTTCAGACAATGTTGCCTATTTTGTCCTGATTCCATCACAATCATTACCTTCCTTGTAGCTCTGTAATCTGAATGAGCGAGTACACATGTACACGACATCCAGGCGTCAACGGTTACACTTTAGTTCCCTCTAAATTGTCAATCAGTAATCTGCACATGAGTGAGCTTTAAAAAAAAATGCTGACAAAAACCAAAGTTTCTCTGTTTTTTATCTTTGGAGCTGCCTTTAATCTTCTGCATCCCTATCATCTGCTGCTGCCATCAGGGGACCTTTGACCCCTGCAGTTTCATTTGTCCCATTCACTCAGCGCCTCTCACAGTTCAGGATTGTCTTGTGATGTTACTCAAAAGATTTGATGGCTCTGAGGGGTTAGAGTCCACTCCAGCTGGCGCTTATCCCCTCCTGAAGGCAGAGCAAGCAGATCTCACTCTGACTTTGAATAAGCAGCAGGTTTCACGGACTGATAGGAGCGAAAACAGCCTGAGGTTTTATGTAGCAACCCCTTATCTGCATGACCTTGAACAGCGGTGATATCTTCAGTACCAAATGTCTCATATCTGTTTATCACCCCACCTGAAATTCCATTTTTCTTATCCCTCCCTCCCCCTCTTGTGTTTCTTGCTTCACAGGAAGCACGTGCAGAACGGGGTTACCAAAGAGAAGCATCTATAACAGGCTCTCTGTCCCCACCACCTGGAACCAGGCTATAAGTACACCCCAGACAACACCCTGCTTCTCTGCAAAGAAGTGGCCATTGGGGGGAAGCGCCACGTCAAGAAACTTAAGGAAAATTTTTAGGCTGCAATCTGTTTGTCTTTTTGTTTGTTTTTGAAGATTTCACCACCATTATTTTGGTTTCAGCTTCTTTTTATTAGAGCACCGTGAATGTTATTCCAGCTGACTTTTTGTCTTATTGACATCAACTTCACATTGATCCATTTAAGTAAGAGCTGGACTGTGACGGTCATGATGTCATATCCATGACTTCATCCTTAAAAGAAGGAAAAGTTTAGACCCGTGCTGGTTCTATTATGTTTTATTAACTCTAGTATCATTTAATAATCTGGTGAACAACCAACAAACCAACAACTTTTGCTGTCGGAGGGTGATTTGTTGCTCCACCCTCCTCTTCATACCTCCATCTTATCTCTCTGACTTAAGCTATAGGAAGAAAGGGTTTGTAAAAGAGGACAAGGTATATGCATGTTGCAGGAGTTTGACTGCGGCTTTTAAAGTAACAAGAATCAATGTTTGTTGTACTGATGAACCATATGAACTTAGCATTCCTATGTGGTTTTTTTTGCTTTAACATTCTCAGTGTATATTGCAAAGCATCTGTTGCTGCACTGATATGAAGGCATACAAGCTGATTGCTGGTTTAATGACAGCAGATAGCTGGAATTGATTGACTGGGTTTCAATGCCATCCTCAAGATTTTAAAATAAATTTAAAGAACCATATGGATATAAATAATATTTTAAATCAGATCACGGTAGTGTTGGCTGGTTTAACATTCGGCCCGAACTGAGGTGGAGATAAAAACCAGTATAACAAAAATATCATGTATGCACATGTTATGGTAATCAGGTATGCATGACATCGGAATGATTTCTGGGTTTATGCTATGAATTTATCAAGAAAAAACTAAAATCCTCCATCTATTTAATCATGTCTTTATTAACATTTAAAAATCATCTTCAAAGTGATGTGGCACTGAACACATGATGCAAAGCTAGCGTGTGATGGGTTTTAATAGCTTTCAAACAGGTGTGACTCACTTTGTTTGACTATTTCCTTGGAATCGGATGGTTTACTGCATACATGTGAACAGCACCCACAGAAAACTTTATATTCTTTCCACCTTTCCGATCAGATTCAAGCTTTTGTTTGGATGAACGGCATGCTTGTGCTGCTTGAGCAGGCCACAGATGTTAAAACAAGCTTCCATTAGCTTTTATGTGTCTTCCAGCATCCCCAACATCAATGTCCTGGGGAGAGTTAATAACTTTTGATTTTATTTAAACACTTATTATTGCTGTAGTTGATGGTTTTTTATTGTTATTTTCTTTTGTTCTGTTTTCAAATTGCTGCTGTTTTTTCTGTGAGAGCACTGTCTGTATTGCAGATTTGTCCATGTATTTTTCTGCTGGGTACGAATCAGTGATAGTCTGCTCAGATTATGCTTTCAGGGACCAGGGGGGAGTTGTTTTAACCACCTCCTTCACCAACATCTCCCATCTCTTCCTTTCAATCCAAATGCTTGCTAATGCTCATTTTACTGTAGTACCAGCATAGCTGTACTATGGGAAACATGTCAACTACGAGACTTGCTGTTTTTTTTTACCATGTGATGGTTGTAAAACATCTGAACCGGGAGCGTCTGCCATGGTACTTTGTGCATGTGATTCTCCAGCCCCTTCGTCACACTACAGAGTAGTGCTGTAACCAGGCGTGTTTGCTTCTCAAAGTGGGCATTGTGATGATGAAAACAACTAAAAAGCTGGAACCATGATTCCATCGTTTTAGCGCCTCAGGGTAAAATTGGCTTTTGTGGACATTTTTAATCAATGAGACTTTAAAAAATCTAAAATATTTACATACACTTCCCCCTAAATCAGCTTTCTTTGGTGGTTGTTTTATACAATTTTCAAATTCAATCAAATTACTTCTCAAGGCAAGTCTTTCAATTCTAGCACAGTTAATGAGACATGTATGCTGTTGGTCACCTGGTTATGCACCTAAAACAACTGATTTTGTGTTATTAGGTAAATTAACCGACTTGCCCTGATGATGGAATGGAAAACCAACGTTCCAGATTTATTTCTTAGTTTACAGATTCAGACAGTTACACCTACAGTGTTTGCTTACAGTCACTTTTGGTCACAGCTGCGAGAAATGTGTTGCATTTGAAGCTCATCTCAATCAGACCTCATTGCCTCAGAATGACAAAGAAAAAGCAGGAAGTGATGGTTGATAGTCTTCAAAACTGATACTAGTTCTGATTTAGTATTATATAGTTGCATATATAGAGTGCAGAAAGACTGACGGGCACACCTGGACTATGACATATTTTCCATTTGCATATACAAACTAGGATGAGCATTGAGCATCGGAGGATGTGTGTGCAGACTGAGCATGAAGCAACAGAGTTGTCTTTCTGCTGCATCAGTGTGGAAGTACGAGTAAACCCAGGTACCAACTCTGGTTTGGAAACTTGTTTGCATTTGACATAATTTAGGTTGAGAACAAAATAAGCTGTTGCAGCAGCGAAGCTCGTAGGGTCAAACTTATGTTTCAGTCAGAGCCATTAAACCCCACTCCACCCTCTCCAGACACAATAAGAACATATAGGGGAAATGATATAAAACAATTGCAAAGGCTGCATTGCTGCATTGGTTTTGAGCATTATGAGCAATTCATTTGTCCGAATTTGCCCAAAGATCCTCAATATTGCTTCAATTGTGCCAAAATGTCCACCAGAAACTATAAGGGAAGTGTATGTGAAAGCTGGTCGAGTATGGCGGGGAGAGGCCCCACAGGTATTTCTTGCACTGTAATTTATTAGTATTTTTTTTATTATTGTTTATTTTTGAACAAAATTTAAAAAGAGAGAATCTGAACATTTTTAAGACAATGACTGAAGGATCATGAATTCAATTTAACTTAAGATGTATTTTAATGATTTCTGTACACTGTAAACTATACAACCCCCCCCAGTCTGAATTTGACCATTCTATGAAATGTGACTACTTGATGAAGACCTGTATTTGCTCTTTTGTAATACAGTTTTAATACCATTCAGCCAACGTTATGTTTAATTTTATCCTCATGAAATAAAACATGTCGGTAAAACAAAAAGTCAGATTTGTCATTCATTTATATTTTATTCATAATCCGACAGTATTCATTGCAAGAGATCAAGTGTCACGGATGAGGTGAAACAGGCTTTGGAGAAAAGTTCATTTCAGTGCACACACAAAAACAAACCAATCCAATAAATTATCATTCATATGTACCACACAGGTATTTCTCTTGCGCTGGTAAATAAAAGGCTTTTCACTATTACCATGGTTAACTGGGGAAAGGGTCCACAGATCATGCAGTATCATAAAAAATAGAAATGGAAAAAAGATAAACACCAATAATCTACAATAAGAAATCTAAAGGCCGCACTGTAGAATTAATAGTGATCAATGATTGTTTTTTTTTTTTGCCTTATTCATCCCAACAACATGGGTTCACCCACTTTAGGACTTCCAGTGTTTAAAAACTGCGGCGATGGTCTGCCTCATTAAATCAGATCACATCTTTGCTGCTCAGTTTTAGGTCCAACACGCTGTAACTTGTTTATACAGATAACATGATTAAAAAGGAGGCTGATATAATGGCAAAGTATGTTACACACAAAACACAAATGTGCTCTGATTAGACAAGAAAACACAACTGCAGCAACCCACCCACACACACCCCTCCCCCCGAAAAACATACATGCTCATGTGTATTCTCAAAAAGTTAATTGAAAAGAGCAAAAAAAAAAAAAAAGAGCACCAGCTGGTGTTTCAGCCATAGTTTTGTTTTCATCATCAGTCCTTACTGCTTTAGGGGAGGAAAGGTAACAGCACAGAGCCTTTTTGTACAGAACGGAGGCTGTGGTTTATGAGATCAATAACTCTTTGAAAGCACACAAGTGCATGTGAGTACTACATTATAAAGGCTAGAAAATGTGAGCCTTTACAATGACAGGTTCACTACCAGTCAAAGGTTCAGACCCACTCACCCATTGGACTTAATGGGTAAGCATCTGTGAGTGAACACACTGACAAAACCGTTCTGTCTGTTTCTCCACTAGCTGCCTATTGAAACACCGTTTGGCTTCTATTGATCCTCCTGAGGAGACGGATCGAGTGACCAGTTAGGAAAACAATAAATGTAGACCTGCAAGGTTTGGAAAACCTCAACATCCTTTACAAGAGAAATAATGAAATATCAAACACAAGCTTACATTAGACATGATACATCTGCAGAGAGAGAAGTGTTTCCTGAATATTCTGGTCCATGAGAGCACATGGATAAAGTTGGCAGCAAGACAGGATTTGACATCATAATTTGTGCATCCAGATGAAAGAAATGGAAGTGATTTTGCTGGTGTTAGGACCATCATGAGAACAGCAGATCGGTTCTGACTCGAGTGTCTTAATGTGAGGAAAGTTGTACGCCAGGATCTGGAAGATACCTCAGTGGACCTTGGCTTTGGGTTGGGTGATTCTACGGATAATGCTGTAAAGGACTCCAAAGTTCTGCAGAGACCACAGAAGGACGAGGGTTTAAGTCTCCAGACAGGATAAAAACACATGCATGTGATGTTTTGAAAAAGGTATCAAAATATGGAAACAATCTAGTGAATTCATCTGCAGTAATCCAACTGTTAGGCTGGATTACACTGTCTTACAAAGTTCTTAGTAGTCTAATGTAACATGATGAACAGCATCAAAACCTGTGGTCCTTGAAAATCTGACACCACCACAACATTAAAACCACTGATAAATGACTAACATGGCTTTAGTGGGGTTGTCAGGATTACTGGAGTTAAATGGCCTCCAATATGAGATTTATTATTAAAGGAGAACTTCACTTTTTTTTAACCTGGGGTCTGTTGTCATATTTCCTTCCATACATGTGAGTGATGTAGA
>JBAMHV010000015.1:14279156-14296627 GCA_037177535.1 Pseudomugil gertrudae | reverse complement strand
CCATCCATCCATCCATCCATCCATCCATCCATCCATCCATCCATCCATCCATCCATCCATCTATCCATCCATCTATCTATCTATCTATCTATCTATCTATCTATCTATCTATCTATCTATCTATCTAATCTAATCTATGTATATGTACAATATTATCATCTGATGTCTTCCTATCTGAAGTGTTATTTCCTATCAAAATAAAAATTGTATGATCATTTTATGAAAACCTTTTATGATCATTTCATCATAACAGAATCTGTGAATATGATCAACACACATAGATCCTCAAAGCAGAATTTCAAATCAAACGCTAAAAACTAAAGTTGAGATGTTAATTTGCTTCAATCAGGAGGCCCTGATCCCTGGGCTTTTGCTACATCTAGGTTGTAATTGGCAATGTTGCTGTGAGGCTAATGCAGAAAGCTGAGCCAACAGTTGGAGGCTTTGCTGTCCTCCAACCCGCCTGCCAGTGGAGAGTTAAGAGGCAAGTCCAATATCTACCAGCAGCCTGTCACAGCATGGCTGTAACAGTGTACTTCCTGAGCTGCTCTGCCAGACTTATTTGGTATCATTTTCTCCTTCACTCTTGGATTCATTGTTTGTTATGAATATAAATATCGGCCGGCATTTTCCAGATGAGTGTGAGGAAGGAAAGTAGAAAGGGTACATGACTGAAATCCTAATGAACCTTCAGAAAGTAATCTGGATCAGAGCATACATGAGAGGGTGAATGGATTTTGCCTGCTTCTGTTTGCAGTGATTTTGCCACATGGTTAACACTTTTCCTATTGGAGGACATTTCAATACTGACCCAGAGATTATTGATCTCGCTTCTTAAACAATATCAGCACGGGATGTTTACCTGATCCATCAGCACAAACACAAAACATATGTGCTGCTGACTCTCAAGTCAACGGCCCACCTCAGTGAGAGACTGCCTGCATGTAGAATAACAAAGGGGCTCTTGGGTTTGAAAAAGCTCAAAATCTGCTGGCTTTGAAGCTATCAGGAAGCTGTTCTCTCATTCAATACAGATAACACCCAGGCCTTAGCCAGAACTCCACTCCACTAACTTACTGCACACAGGAAATGAAGAAAACGTGATGAAATAAGTGAGGAAAGCACTGTATTTAAGTGCAAACTGCCAACCAAAGCTGATTCAGCATGTGAACAGCGCTATGGCTCATTCCATCTTAATTCCACAGTATATACACATAGAGTATGAAAATATGCTCATGTGTCAAATTTACAGAACTGGAAATATTTCATTATTGTGTGGCCCAATGTTCTAATAAAATATAACTCTTAACATAATTTCCTGCAGCTTTATTTTTATGTGATCTTACATTAAAACCATCCTCTTACTCAGCAACAAATGAAAGCATGGAAATGCTTTTATTTGAGTTATAATTAACTTTAGTCAGATTTCCTCCATTGTGAGCAGGCACAGCCTTCAGGTCTGTGTTTGGAAGTGTTACAAACCATAGAAGTTATTTCTACTTATTCAGATAACACTAAGAAAGCTTTTCATGTAAAATGATTTACTTTTAAGTGGCTTAAATGCTCCTCACTTCCTCATTTTCTTTTATTGGGGGAGCTGTCAGTCTGAAAATTAGCCACACTCCCCTCCCAGCAGCAATAAACACCCAGGAAGTTGACATTTTTTTAGCAAGAGGGGAAAGCCCAGGGCTTAATTTGCAAATTAGGAGGCTGCAGAACACAGAGAGGGATCTGGCTGAATGAATCAATACTTGTTGTCAGTGAATTTGATGATAGGAGTATCCTATCCTTGTTAAATGTTTGTAATGGGTTATTTATTATTTTTCCCTGTGACCCATAAAAGTCATGCGTGTGTGAAGGAAAATACTAATCTCTGTGCACAGACAATATAAGCTTTTAACTTGAAAATGCAGGCTTGGCATGCAACTGATGAGTCTGTGCCACCTTGTTAGAGCTTGGAGCTGGAAATGACATAATTCCTGAGGTATTTCAGCAGGCACATTTTTCATGAGCACAACCCATATATTCAGCTGTTCATCCCACAGTTACATTGTCCTTTTTGGTGTGTCCGCATTTAAACAGAAAATAAGGAGGCATTCCAATAGTATCAGATTAATTACCAAGATGTTTTATGAGATGTTGTTACAAAGAAGAAATAATCCACTAGCACAGATTCCCTTACTTTCTGGCACATGTTTAAACAGCCTTTTTACCAGATCTAGCTATCCCTCCCCACTTAAGATTTTACATTCATTAAACCTGAGTACGCAAATTAAATAATTGGAAGAGCTAAAAACAATGCAAACATTAGGCATTTTCCTTTTTCCATTACACACACACTCTGGAATACAATGAGCTAGGTTGGCCACCAGCAGGGCTGGGTGTGATGTATGTGAATACAAGCAGTTTATGTTTAAAACAGTCTTACAAACCTTTTTTTTTTACTTTACCAAGATCCATGCAATCATTCAGTATTGTATTCAAACATAAGGTCATATTTACATCCAGTACATTGCTAAAATATGACCTCATATTGTGTAAATGACCATAATGCCTTCATACATATTAGCTGCATTCTAAGTCCTGTGCAGGGTGATGGTGATGCTCCTCTGCCCTTACAGTGGAATCCCAGATGAGGATATGTGTTGAAGGCCTGACAGGAGCAGATTCATCATCCTTCACAGGCAATCCATCTTCAGTGGCAGTCTCTGGCTTTGAGGGAGAACCCAGGGAACATCTGGGGAGTGTTCTGTCTCCGTGTACCTCTTTAGGTGTTCAGCCAACATGTGCTTCAGAGATTCCTTAATGCAAGTGCAGTGATTAGATCAGCAGTGTCCACATGGTGAGGCGCTAGATTGAGAAAAACAAATGTAGAAAAGAGAATTGATGACAGGAACAACGACCTGTACGAGGTGTACCTGCCTCTCGCCTGCTAGTTGCTAGGATGGGCTCCAGGTACCCAGCAACCTGTAAATAAACTGTATGGAGAACTGGATGGACCAATGGAACTGAAGTCATTCCAGTTAGACTGTGTTTCAACCATGAAACCTATTCAACCAATCAAACAAAATGAAGCAAGATCTCAGCTGTTTCAGTAACAGAGTCTGGTTTTACAGAATTATACGTCTTTTTTCTTTACCATTTTTTATTACCAAACATGCAAGAGGAGACGTTATTGTCAGTGTCCAAAGTTTGAACTACAACTTTTACTCTTTAAAGGATTTAATGCCTCATGACTAGATAAAAAAGACCAAATACATGAAACGTATCATATTAGAACGTCATGTTTTCACATATTACATGTTTTATACTCAGGCTATCACAGTCTGTGATGAGATCTCTTTTTCTGATTTGGGTAACTGTTCTCTGATTCTGTAGATTTGTTTTCTTTGCCAATTAAAACAAACCCTTTTAAGGATACACTTTTTAGCATAAAAACACTTGTTAAAAAGTTTGATTTCAATCAATCACATCTGTGCAAACACATTTTTGTATGTGCATCTGTGGGCTGGTTTTATTACCTGTTTCTATATGCAGCATGTCAGTCCCATCGGACTCTCCCAGCACCTGTGTAGCTGTCCACTGTGTCCTCTCCTTTGATGCAGAGCGGTGGTGTGTCATCCAGATGTGGCGGCAGAAGAACCGAGAGTTCAGTTAGTCCCTGGGGATTTTCCCTGCTGAGCCCCTCACACCAGCAGGGCCGCTGGGAAGAGTCATACAGCCGACATATGCGAATGTCTTTCCTCTCATCTCGCTCCCTGCTTAGTGGACATTCTCCTCTGTATCTCTGCTTACTTACACACTATCTGCCTCATCTTAGATCTCTTCCTCCTTCTGCTTTCCCACCTTCACCACCTGATTCTCTTTTTGCCCTCTGGGATGCCGCTCTAATTCTCACCTGCAGCTGATTTAGATATAGTTACCACACAAAGATCTGCTGTATCAGATTAAGTTTATGGTGAAATCATTACCACTCTTACTGTGCTTGATTCGTCTGTTTCTTCTCCTGTGCTCCTGATTTGAAGATGCTTTTTTACATCATCGTGCTGCCTCCTCCAGTTTGCATCACTGGGAGAATCACAGGTGTAATTCACCACATGCTGCCTGGGGCCTTGTCACTGCTGACTCACTGTCACGGCTCACAAAGATGCTTGAGTTTGTCTGAGCTGTTGTTAATGTCTTTAGACACACATGTGCTTTCCCTGCTGTGACAAATCAAAATGTGTGTTGTGGGAAAAAGAAAGAGAGCGGACAAAGCAGAAAACAACCTGATAAACAAACGCAGTGGAAACGGGAGTGCATTCAAAACATGTGGCTGCAGAGTTTTTATGAGCTGAGCTAAAGATGACCTTGTGCATGAGAAGTATGGGAAAGAATAAAGGGAGAAATCTAACAGAGGCCCCTCCAGGCAGCAAGCATCACACACAATCTCTCTCTCTTTAAGGGCTTACAGCAGAAAGCCGTGAGCTTTAGGGAACATAAGTGTCCGTTTTCACTCAAGACTTATGCACCATTCTTCTGCATGCATGTGTATGCAGCTGCGTTTATACCGTCTATTTTAATGACCTTCTCCTGCTATATCTGACTAACATTACGATACAGTAGAGGTGGTTAACGTGTGTCATCGTTGCTACAAAGCAGTGCGGTTCTGGTAAAGTCACAAAAGAATGCCACTACAAACACATCTGAGATATTTTAAGTGCCCTTGACTAAAAAGTTGTAACCAAGTAGTTCCGCTTCCTCCACAAACTGAAAATAAAAAAAAAAGAACAAAACAGAAATTCAGACATTTGTTAGCTTTAAGGGACAGGATGTGAGTTTAATTTGATACTGAGTTTAAAAAAGATGGGTTTTTTTCATCCTCTGCTGCCGTCCATGAAGAGGCGAGGTCGGATTTAGTCTGGAAACAGGATGTGGGCAGGAAAACTGGGCAACAGCCACATGCCATGGAGCCACTGGAGCACATTTGCATAGGTTATGAGTGTGTTTGGTGTGTAGCCGGGGATCCAGTGAACTGCACGTGTGTCTGCTTTTTTTTGCATGAATGCTTGTAAATTTTTGGTTCTCTGTTTAGTGAAAAGCTGTGCTTGTGTTTGTTCAGCATGGAAGCCTTTTCCCTCCCCCGCTTCAAACATGACTTACTTTTCCTGGCAAAGCACCCCCCCCCCCTCTTTACCCCATGGCATCCCTGCTGGCACTGTCTTCAGCCCACCCTGATGCATTTCTCCGTCTGTCTGTCACCAGCCTGAATTCTCCTTTGTTCTGCTCTGGCAGTGTGTGACAGATAAACAGAAAACATAAAGAGAAAAATAAAACAGACCATCATACTCTAATGATTGACGAAATCTTACTCTGTATCATGTTATAATATTTAAAGAAACATGGCATGCAATGGTTGTCAACATTTTTCACCAGACTAAGCTTATGTGCTCTAAAAGGCCTTCATCTCAACCCGAAGCAATATTCACACACTTTTTCAGTAGAGTGTGCATAATTTACTGTTACACTTTTACTGTCTTGTTTCTTTCACCTCCCATGTCCACCATAATGATTTTGTGTTCTGCTTAATTGCTACTGCATGACATGGTCCTGGAGTAATTACATGAATACATCCTGAGTACGGCAGTATTACCAGATCTGCACTAATGAACACATTTGGACCTAATTGTTACCATTTCTGGAGTGCGTAATGAAGAATATGATAATTTACTGTTAATCTTATAATTATATAGCCAAAGCAATTATGTCACAGACTGATTCTCACAGCACAACTCACCTGGAAGAGTGCAGCAAATCTCCTCAATTCCAAGCAATACTTAGCAGACCAACCATGGCTGTGTCCTTTCGTTTTTATATGTAGTGTATTTTTATTTTTTTTATATATATCTTGCATATTGCCTCCAGTGTGACACTTGAACATTTCCAATTTAGCCATTTTCTTTGAGGATAGAAGCTGAAAGTTTGCCATGAGTATTCTGTAGATATTATGTTACAGGTCAAGGCTCAGACCTGAACCACAGTCTCTATTCACTGTCAAAAAAGATCTTTGAACAACATTAAATGCTCCCAAAAAGACTTATGACCTAACTTGGAAAAAGAAGCTTGACTTTGAACATGCATTTTATTTCTAATAATGAGATCACATCATACAAACAATGTGTGACACACTGTATACACTCCTACAGAGCCGTGTGTAACTAAGTGAAACTATTTGCCTGCTGTAAAACCACACTACTGGCTATTTTAGAGAATGTTTGGCTTTAGTCGCTGAAAATGAGGGTATGATCCAAATGGTCACCGTGCATCTTTTCTTCATCCTGGCTCAGTTTGCTGGAAAGTCTGAATGCTTCAAGCTGCTTTAATCAAATGAATAAGCCCAGAGGGAAAATATGAGCAATACGGGTAAACATCAGCACCTTCGTTTGAGTAATGAGCAGCTTGCCTGAGAACTTGGCTTGTTTTGTGCTGACAGGGTATCACCTATGTGATCAATGATTGATGTTGTCTGCCATGTTTGTTTTTATTCCACAAAGCCTTTTCCTCGTGAGTGATTAATTTTCTGCAGTTTTCACAGTGGGCTGTAACTTCTGGCAGTCAGTCTTTATTGGACGAGTGTTTTAAATTTCCGTAAGTTTCTGCCTACATTTCAGAACAACTGAGATTAATTGAATTTTATTTGTTGTACATGGTAAGTTGAAAATCTTTTTAGGATCTTTTCTGTTTTCCTCTCCTGTGGCCATTTCCAGCGTGTGTTTTTACCAGTTTGGCAAACAGGAACATTCCTTTTATCATTTAATAATCTTTAAGCTCTCAGGAATGTAGGCTCAGTTGGTTTCTGGTGTGTATAAAATTCCTTAACCAAGTCAGTATGAGATTTGCAAGTAGGACCAGAACCAGAAATGGCTTCCTGCGCTAGTGACAGCTGTAACAGCTGTAACAGCCTCAAAGCAGCATCACAGATGCAGCATACAGATGCTACCACAGTTAAATGCATGTATATATATATAAATATATATATATATATACATTTTTTTAAATTTCTGTAGTCTATTACACAGCGCCTAAGGTGATGCTTGGACAAACAAATGCTAAAAAAAAAAAATCCTTTTTCAGTTAAGTGTGTGCCATTATGTCTTATTTAGTAGTATTGTTTAGACAACAGTACATGTGCAGTTGTAAAAAGTTCCACTTGCAACATTTTGAAGAAACATATGTTGAGGCAACACAAAGTGAGATGCATTTTTGAGGTGACATGAGGTGAGACAGGCTCATAAATGACAGGTAATTTTTAAAGAATGCTGCTGTAAAGGTGCTGCCAGTAAACATCCGTTCAATAACGTCACTGTGACATCACCACCCGCCAAACAAAATACCATCAAAATTTCAGACACCATCCACTCATGTGTACATATTTTTTTTACCACAGTAATTAGAGTTAAATGAACCTTTATAGACATTTAATGTAGCAGACACAATAACATTGACATCTAGCACAAAGACTGTCCTCTTCCACATTTGACTGAACCATTTTCATAAAATGCTGCCCTTTGATCCCTTTTTGCTCTGACATAAAACATGTATTAATGTAGCTTAAAGTACCACAAAGCAAGACTGCACTCTCATGCAATCCATGGGGGTGGAAACTGAAATATCTGACAGTTCTCTGAAAAACCTGAGTAAATAAAAAACACTGAATTGTGAGTGAGCACTGTGAAATGACAGATTGTTCTGATAAAGTATGTAACTGTGAGTTACTGTAAGAGACGGACAGAGAACATCGAAGGGGCTGTTCTCAACCTCTAAACTGCTTGTGCAAGATATTATCTAGCTTCAAAGAGAACACAGGAGTTGAATTAATGGGTGTTATGTCTGGACACACAATGTGCTTTGAAATATGGTCTAATCTTTTCTGCTGCCCTCTAATCATTTTAGATTTACGGCAGGGAGCAGTTGGAGCCACTGAGGCTATGTATCCACCTTAGAGGGACATCAGTGGATTCTTTGATGCATCTTGCTGTTCAATTATTTTACTATGTATCAAAGTGGAGGGGCTATGTCCGCACTGTATTTCTCTAGGATTCACCTGATTTTAGAGACAATTTGTTGGGACAGAGAGGCTTTTCTGTTGCTGAGCTGTGCTGCTGCAGAGTCAAGCCACTAAACACTACACAACATTGCCAGCTTGTCAGCTTTACTGACACAAAATCTTCTGGGTTTAACGTATCAATGCCATAGCTTTTAATGATCTTTTTCTAATTTTATCACCTATGACTTTGATATTAAAAATGTAAAAGGAATCTTTACTGTTTTGAATGTTTTTATCATTTTCCTAACATTAAAATATGTCATGTTTATTCTTCTTCTAAACAAAGTTGGTAATTAAACATGAAACATTATGATGAAATTATCCGTGTAACCAATTCTGAATGAACCGTACAGACCTACAAGAGTCTGAACTAAAGCAGTTTAACTTCAATGAATGCAAGTCTTTTTGAGCTTATATCGAAACATGATCAAGACATTTTATGTTCAGACTGATTAGATTTTTTATTTGTTTTGCAAATATTCAAAATATTCACTCTTTTTAATGTGATGCCTGCAATAGGTTTTACATGAAGCTGAGACGCAGACAGAAAGCCGGCAACATCCTACAACGAGCACAGGAAGCCATCTGCTCTCTGATTGGACAGTTTCAATGATCAGCATCTAATCAAATAGTATAAATACCAAGCTAAAATTTGCAGGCTTGCTGAGTCTTGCACATAGACTGTATAAAAAAGGGTCTTGCACTTAGTTTTATGTTTAGGATGATGTTTCTATTCTATTCCACCAAAGCAAATCCTACTCTGTACATTTACAAACTAGAATTTTTTCTATAATATTTGCTGACAAAACTTGATTTAAATATATAAACTCTGAAATTGTTTGCAAACATTAATTTACAGCTGCAAAATTTTGATGTCTTCTCATTGAGCTCATAGTTTTAATCTACACTTTATACAATGTCCCAGTCGCATTGGAACTGGGGTGGTATAATAATTGATAATACTTAAAACTGTTCTCTAAAAAGACTGTTTTGGATCTGCAGTAATCCAGTCAAAAATATTTCATAAGCTAGCATCATAAACAAATATCCCATAGCTCAGTCACAGGGGGAAGCTTGGCACTTAAAGGGACACTGGTTAATTTTGGCAGATTGTAGCACTGTGGGACCCAAGTGGCTAATTTGGCATCGATTGCTCCTCTTGTAATTTTTTTTTATCTCTCTAAAGCCATTTAAAGACAGTCTAATGTGGACTCTTGCATTATCTTTTGTTAAATTTCTTTCTTTCTTTATTGTTTTTATCCACAAATGTCCTCTGGTTCCTTTGTTGACTCAGCCATGGTGTGTAAACCCAAAATGCCCACTCTGTTGATTTCCAGTTAATGGCATGTGATGTTTTGCTGTGAAGCAAAATGCAGATGTCACGTGACACTCCAGGCCTAAGTACAAAGTCGTGAAGTGTGGTTTCTCAGCCCTGAGACCATGTTAGCTCCAGGAATATGCTTAATGCATGCCAGTTTGACATCAAAACAAGTCAGAAGCACAGAGTTTCAAAGTCAGAAAGTCATGTAGCAGTGCCTTAAATGTTGAGTTTTTGGAAGAAGCCTGGAAATTTATACTGCAACAAGTTGAAACTGCAGAAAGGAAAGCAGCAACAATCACAAAACGTTAAATTCAGATAATAAACCATATCATCATTGTTAAGTGAGCATGCTGTTTCTGCATCATAAGAACTGTTATTCCAACATTAATTTACTTTAAATCAAACCTCAGATGAGTTTTTCATCAGAGCCTAACATTCTGCATGTATTAGTAGTTTCACTGCATGAAAGAGCAACAGAGAAACAGAGTTCCTTGAAGACATCACTCACAGAGGAAGATGAGAAACTGCAAGGAAGGCAGACAAGGTGTATATGCATATGTGCACATGTCAAACTGATAGACAATGGGTGAGACGGAGAAGATGAGTGAGGCAGAGGAAAGAAAGATGAGGACTAAGATTAAGACGAAGAGAAACAGCATTGCATTAGACACTAAGAGCCATTCCGTGCTCGCTAAAGGCTAATGCAATTGCCACACAATAAGAGTGTCTCAGTGGAGGCTGTAAAAAGAACTAGAGAGGGGAATGTAAGAGGAGAGGCGGGAGGGAAGAATGGATGGAGGGAGGGAGTGAGAGAGAGAGGGAAGGAGGAGGACTGGCAGCTCTGCCTTTAGACTCTCATATGAATCTCCTGGGACAATGGTTGAAAGTCTCTCTCTGTCTGTACTGTAACTCTGGGCTGAGTGGTTCGGTACTTGCTGTGTCTCCCGAGTGATTTATCAGGTTTGCAGGGAGGAGAGACGGAGAGGGAGAGAGGTGGGAAACAACTTCAGTAGCAGGCAGGCAGCAGTTACCAGCCAGCTGGCTGGGTGTGTTAACTCCACATCTGACCTCTATGGGAACAGAGGAGCGTACTTTCCTTTCCTCTCCTCTCCCGGCGGGCTGTGGGAACATGGGGACAGAGCCTCAAACCCCCACCCCTTCCTCCCTCCCTCCTCTCCCCACAATCTCTTTACTTCTTGCCGGACTGTCAAGCTCAGGCCATGGACAGGAAAGGACATGACAGGACAGGACAGTTTTGGCTGCGAGACCTCAGTGGGAGACCCGGGCTGTGAGGATTGCACTGCAGAATGATTCTTGGAGCTGAAATGACACAGCTGGCTCGGTCAGGCACTCATGCTTTCTTTTTTTTTTTTGTCAGTTATTAGCCAGTCAGATGGTTAGTTAGTCAGCCAGCAGATCGGTCGCTGGGATCTCTCCCAAACAAGTAACTCTTCCACTTTGTGTATATCCTCATCTGAACTCTGAGATGACTCAGGCGTGTGACCATGAGAGGACCTGTGGGCACGGTGAGTGGCAAACTCTGCTTCTCATACACTCTCACACACTTCTTTCACCTTCATTTTTCACAAATTCTGTTAGTTTTCTGCTTTTCTTTGTGGAACTTTTTCCCCCCTTCAGCTGAATTTTCACTAAACACATGACAGGATAGCCGATCAAAGTTTCAGCATCGTGTGTGGAGTTTATACTGTTATGAAGAGTCCAGCTTTGATCTTTTAATGGTGACACTGGAGTATACGGTGCATCTGTGTGTGTGTGTAACAAGAATAAGATTTTTCATAAAGGATTTTAATCACATTGGCTACAAGGGTCAAAAATAAAATAAAATAATATGACTGAGTATCTTATAAAGGCTGAATGAAGCTGCCTTACATTGTGATCCCTGTGAACAGAAAAACAGATATTTCACACATACCTGCACACACGCACACCAGGTGCATGACTACTAGCGGCTGTACCCACACTCCGCAGTAATCTTGTGACTGTGTGTGTGAGTGTGAGTGTGTGTGTGTGTGGGGGGGGGTTTGTGCAAACATAATCTTGCGCTGCTTGGAGGAGTTTGATTTGATAAACTGACCCTAAAGTCAAGTGTGCAGAACATTTTTCTAGACAAATAGTTCAAATATTTGTGTGTGTGTTCCAAGTTTTTATCTATGTCTGCTAAATCAGTGAGTTGCTCCCATGTGTATGAGTGGTGTTATGCAAGAACAAAGTTAAAACATTCATTGCATAATTGTAGATATACAATCAGCATACAGATAATAGCAGGGTAAATATTGCCTTTTTCTTCTTAATGCATTTCCATTCCTGCCATTACATCAGTTATGTAGTTGCATAATTCTATGCATCACAGCGCCATCCTGCTCAGTAAGAAAAGTCAAACGTAAAAAATATTCCAACATCTGTCTTGTTTGTTTTTGTATGTTTTATCAGGAATTTGTGATTTTAGAAAATGACACCAAGTGAAGCCCTTGCTTCCGAAACAGAACTTTTAGCGTTAATGCTAACACGTTAGCCAAAATATAATACAACTGAAGTGCTGCTGTCAAAATTCTGCCTCAGATTAGACCAAATTGTCCAGATGTTTGCCTGGGCGTTGTCTCTTGAACAATAAACAGATGTTTGTCATCAGGGTTTAGCCAATTTAGTTGTCGTCAATGCAGGTCAATGTGAATGCAGTGTGTGTGACTGCATGCATGTGTTTACAGGCATGACTCAGTGGTTGGGTTTTGTTGTTGTTGTTATTGTTGCTTGTGTTTGTGTGTGCATGTGAGTGTTGTGTATTTTGAAGTCTTGTGTGGAGCCGCATGGCCCCTTGCATGGTTTTCCTGCACTTTGTGTGTTCACTGGTTTCCTCAGATCAACTGCAGACTGTTCAAGTGGATTGGACAGTACGGTTTCCCTCAGCTCTTTCAGCCCAGCTATGCGTCTACCACAGAAACATTTTCTGTCTGAGCCGAAGCAATCACAGCACTCATCCAAAGCCATCTTAGCCAGCAACCAAATGAAGGAGCCTTTGATAGACCTCGGCTGTTGCATATTTACTTTTTATGACCAACCAAGTAGTAAACAGCTTGCCTTGTTGGCACTGGAGCAAGACTTAAATACAGGCCTGTTCACACATAAACATATACACATGAATTAAAAAATGTAAAAGAAAACAAACAACGTATGAAAGAAAAAACAATTTGGACGTCACAGAAATATCCAGTTGAGTGACTGCCGACTTGTTCTGTTTGCAGGTTGCTGATTTCATAATGAGGTTTGTTGTGCTATGCCTGGCTGCTGCAGACACAGCAACAGCAGCAGTAGCCTCCAATTGAAGCCATGTGTGGTGGAAAAACAGGCCTCGGTTTGTGGAGAGATCGCATGCTTGAAGTGGGAGGGAGCCTGTCGGTTACAGAGGTCACAAGCCGAACACGCCAACTCCTTTTGGCCCTCTCACACGCCATGCTGACGAATGTGCCTCAATAGTTATTAAACTTCTTCAACTCCATCTGCATTTTATGCATAGATAACTGGATGTGTTTATCACCCACCTGTCCTATTTTTCTTTCATCCTGAAAATGTTTCCTGGCTCGATTCTGCTCTTTTCTGTGGAAAAAATTAGGAAATGCAGGTTCAGAGTGTGCCACAAATGCAGAAAGTGGGTGGGTGAACTGACTGCAGCAGGAGCCTTTAGCTTAGACTCTACTAATAGAAGCATGTGCACATTCTGCTCTCAGATGAACCTGACATTCTCATGTTGTGTCTAAGTTTATTTCCTCCACTCGTACATCACCTGATCACAATTTCACACATGCATAAGATCGTCCTCCATGCATGCTTTTATCCTCTCAGTCACTTTCTTAGTCAAACTCCTCCATTTTTCTCTCGCCCCTCTCATGTTCTGACAAGCTGAAAGTCTTTCTTCCAGAACAAATGTTATCAGCACAGCCACAGCTATTAGCTAATAGCTGCAATAGCTACTACTATCAGATTTAAAGATAACCCATGCCAGGCTTTAATGCAGCCGTGCCATTTCCCCTCATGCATTATAATCGATCATGTTGCTGTAAGAGTGGACGGAAAGATAATTTTTTCATTTCTGTGTCCCTATAATCAGTGGCTTGGTGCCTGTTTAAGGATAGCATTTCTGTGTTTTGACATCGAGCACTTTTTGGCAAAAAAATAAAAGAGAAAACAAGCAAAAAAGAAACAAAGCCATTTAGTCTCATATGTCTTATTCCGTTTAGTTTCTGAGAAAAGGTCAGTAATGATTGATTTCTGCATGAAATTACATCTGTACCAAATTGCATTAACGCTATGTAAAGTGGATTATTGTTAATGGGACATGTGAAAAAACCCTGCATGATGTCTGTTCCCATCATTAGTCACATGTGAGGGCTGTTTTTTTGAGACGGAGTGATCTAATGAGCTGAATAATGAAGCAGAGATTGTAAAGACTTTTAATACTCAGAGGTTCTTTAGTTATTAGAAGGTGCATCTGATTGAGACAAAGGCTTTGTGTTTTCTAATTTTTAATGCCAGTTTCTGGAAGCACCTGGCCTGAGCTAAATTGTTTGTGGTGGAGGGAACAGATGGACAATTTTATGAAAAAGTACATTGTGAAAATTACAAACAAAAGTGATGGTGATGATTTTACATAACTTGCTCCTGTTTTTAAACCTGAAAACACAAACGGTAGTTTTAGTCAGCTGAAAGAAAGAAGTTATGAAAACGATCAAATGACAGATTCTGAAATGTGGACATTAGTCCAGGATAAAATATAGAAAACATTTTACCAAAAAAAAAGGCTTAAAAATTTTACAATATTAATGTTTTCTTTCATTAGTTCCTAAGTGAATCACAATGACGTCCTTTATGTTTTATGCTTGTTGTGTACCTCTAATGTTGTTTTTTATCATCTTCCTTCTCATCTGCTAATGGTTATGTTATATTAAAAAGTAGCTGGGTAGGCTTGGATGTCAAAATATGCATTGTCAGGATTAGAAAGCTGTGCATTGTCACTGTTCCCTCATTGGTCACAACTGCTATGACACAAAACTGTTGTGACAAAACAACTATAAATCATTTTTAGGATTACTTTTCATTTCATAATTTCTGCTGAGACTGGGTTGTGTGATGTGAAGCCATGGTGTTTTCTTACAGCAGAACAGCCAGCGTAAAAATATCACTTTGAAGTTAAGTTACCTGAAAACACTGGTGGTGAGCACAAGGCTCAGTCTTCATTTTTCAGCCATCAGTCATGTCCGCATTGCTACAGGTTTTTGTTTTAATCCTAACCCATTCAGCCTCATACCAGAAGGGTTAAACTGGTTTTTGTATTATTGCCATTTAACTTATTTTATTTATTAAAATTTGCCAAAATAAGTACTGGACTGGACCAGAGTAACAACAGAAGAGAGAAGGTAAACAGGGGATAGAAAGAAAAAGTAAAGATAGAGAAAAAGAGACAAAGAGTAGAAAATAATCAACTGCAATAAAACAACAACTAAACACCCAGCTGTAACACCTGTACATAAACAATAAACATCTTAAAGCACCTATAAGTACACACAGCAGTCAATCATCAGGCGTCCAAATGGAAGAAAACAGTAAAAACCATTAAAGGAAGAGTATGAGATCCTTAAAAACAGCTTGAATAAGCGACAATTGTGAAGAAACATCTTTTAAAAGACCAAACCTTTTTCTTCAGACCATCCTCCAAAGCCACGCCTTTAAAGAGCAGAAGCAAGTGATGCTTTTCAATGTGTAGTAGGTTTAGTTTACCCTCTCCAAGGCTCAGAAGCAGACTGAGAAGACCCCAAATACCAACCAACAGCCTCCACAGAGCACGATACCAAGCAGCCCCACTGCAGAGCGGCCGCACTCGCCAAGGATGTAGAGGAAGACTTAAGCTAGAGTCTCCGCTGCCATGGAGCGCAGGCCTGTGGCAGCAGCCCATCCCTAACAAGGCACCACCTGGGTAAGGCCTAGCCCACACCCTGAAGAGCAAGCTTGACCAGCCACCCAACACCAGTTGGTGCCCACCTCAATGCCCTCAGCCAAGCACCCTGAAGAACATTATCCTGTCAATTGATTTTTATTTTAAACAATGACAACTGTGAAACACATTATGGCATACACTGATCACTGATGGGTCATTTTTCATACCTGTAACATATTTTCCTGTGAAACGGCTGATAATTCAGCCACTTATCTGGCATTTCTGCAGCTACTTTGGGTTGCATTCAATGCCTGTTAGTCTGCGCACATCAGCTATGAAAGCAGGGCATTTCAGATCTACGAATCAGGATTTTACTAATGCAGTTTACACTTGATACAGCTCTTCGTCTCTTTGTCCAGCCCACGCATTCTCATAACCATGCCCATTTCTTGTTTCTCCTTCTCTGTCTCAACATTTGCTTGTATTTTGTTTGAGTAGGGAGACTTATCACAGCGGCACCCATGTGAGAAATGCAGTGACGTCAGTGTTGCATGGCTGGATGAGAAGATGTGAATCTTACACCTGCGGTCACCACCACATATATCACAACATCTCCAGTGTAAACACTGCCAACTGCACGGAGTAGGATTACACCAGAGGGTGCTTTTCAGCAAATGGTGTGTGGCTTTTGTCACCTTAAACAAAAAGGAAGGGAGAGGCAGCCAGAGCAGCATGACGAAGTCAAACCACTAAGAAGGCTTCATTAGAAATGAACAGATTTTTTTTTTAATGTTGAAATACCTTTTTTAGGGCACCCAAAAGCCTCCATAACTCCTGTTGTTTCCTGCAAATGTGCTCCTTTCCCCAACAAGCTGACTGCGTGAACGAGGTCAGTTTGTTCGGCTGGAATGCAAACGTTGCTCTTTCTAAATGTGGTGACTTGTTCACATCTTCAGCCTTCAGACAATAATAAGTTCCACCAGGCTGTAAATTCTTTTCAGCAGGACTCACACAAACAGGACACATTACATTAAACTTTCACAAAGACTCACATTTAGCAGCTGCATGTGGAAACTATGTCAGACTGAACAGTGAGGTAAACTGCTGTTATTATATCATTCATTTTCTCGTAGCACCTTTTCCCACCAATTCATGATGTTTTCTTAGATGTGCTTTAATGTCTTTTACTAAAATAACCTTTTTCCTCCAGTAATTGCTGAATGTAATCTCCTCCACCCTTTAATTTGCCCTGCCACCAGTCATTCACTCGCTTCCTATATGAAGATTCACACCCAGCAAACAAACACCGACACGCTGAAGTGTAAAAAAACATTACCACTCCCATCATTCACTCTCACTTTCTTCTTTTCTCCCTCAGATAGCACGCTTCAACTCATGCAAGCAAATGAGCAGCACATACACACACAGGCACTTCCTCATTGCAGTTTACTGTTGACTGAGGCGCATCTTTCCTCATCTCACAGCACAGACAGACACATTTATGCATGATTTCTGCGTGAGGAGGGGCAGGCTGTTAACACTATCGGACAGGGCCAACGTGTTTTTCTGTCTGGAAGGATTCTGAATGCATTTGTAAAGTTTACAACATGATCTCTGTGGAGGAACGGCGGGAGGACTCAGTCAGTTTATAAAATATTTACAAAGACCACTGGTATACTATTGTAATGCTTTTATGTTGATGAACACTGTGGGTTTTTTATTTTGTTAATTAGGTTTTTGGGGAAAAGGAGACATTTTTTTGTCTGGTTTTAAGCAGAGAAAAGCCCAAATCTTCCTCACACTTACAGTAAGATCAGGGTTTGGGTTCAAATCAGAGATGGTCAAGTTACATATTTGTAGGAATAATTGCGAAAGAATAATAATAATGTGAAACTATTTTAAAGAACTTCTTTTGAAATGCAAAGCATAAAAGCAAACAGAGGCCTTCTACATTAAAACCAAACTCCCGTTGAATTAATCTGCTTACATATTTGACCGATGGACTCATTTTATATGCAAAGAGTTGGACTGTATTAGAATATAGATGGATAGATAGATAGATAGATAGATAGATAGATAGATAGATAGATAGATAGATAGATAGATAGATAGATAGA
>JBAMHV010000015.1:14266508-14277651 GCA_037177535.1 Pseudomugil gertrudae | reverse complement strand
ATAGATAGATAGATAGATAGATAGATAGATAGATAGATAGATAGATAGATAGATAGATAGATAGATAGATTAAAATAGTTTTGTAAAACCATTTTACCCTTTTAAAACTGCATGCATTGTTTGCAGAGAAGCAACTAGTTGTGCTTTTATTCTGAAAACCTCATGTGGGGTTTTTGAACTTTGAACATATTTACACAAATCTTGCCTAATTACAAGAAAACAACAAAGTGACTTGGATGAGTTAGAGATGTTGTCGTATTGTTGCCTCTCCTCATTAGTATAATGTTTTCTGTTTAACAGTGCTAAGTGGGTTTTGTGTTGAAATTAATCTAAACCGCAGAGAGATACAATCTTATTCTTTGAAAAATAATTGCTCTTGTGTTTGCGCACAGCATTGCCGCCCCACTACAAGTCCATTTTTTATCTGCATTGGCACCAACAAGCAGTCTTTTCCTTGATGTCAAGCCAAGCTCAGTCACATTTAGCTTTAAATGGATGTTGTATTTGTGTATGTGTGAGGGTGTATGCTAGTGTATGTGTGTGTTTTTCTAGATAGGTTTGTTTAATAGACTTATGAGTAGTTATCTAACTTTCAATACACAGCAGTCAGAGAACACCCAAATTGGAGAATCAGTGAGGAATTCTGATGGGGAGCCAAGCTAAGAGCTATAGAAAAGCTCATTTTTTCCTTCTTCCTTCAAATGCAAACAAAACCCTGTGACTAATCAGAAGATACCTGCTATTAGATCAATCATTTCTTCAATCATTACCAAAGCAATGCTGTGCATGTAGTTAATAAGTCTGACACAACAGTTTTATCTGATCACACATTAGATATGTTGGACTGAAACAGCCACTACAGTATATGCATATTTAAATTATGAGGAAAGAAATACTAACTATATTTCATGATATGATGGAGGGGCATCTCATCATCATTGACAGTCGAGATATTTTCAACTCTAAAAAGAATTTAGAAAAGATGCAGATGATGTATGAAAAGAAAGAAAGTAGGATCCGTTGGGACTCAGCCATAACCTCCTCCACACTGCTAAACAATCCTGTCATTATTCTACCCCCACCAGGGTGGGCCTGGAATTTTCCCTTCAAAAAGGCTTAAACAACAACAACAAAAGATAATAATACATGGTCGTGTTGTAATGTTGCAAGAAAGGAAGCTGTACACAAAAAAAGGCCGACAGTTTGTTTTTACTCCGTGTCCTCTTGTGAACCCGCCCTTCAACGTCATGCAATCTACAATGGAATAACAAAACCTGAAATCCCTTTGATTAATCTAAGAAAAAACAAATCCATTTACTGTACACTGCCTAATATTTGCAGAAAAGAACACAAATCTCCTTTTGGTGCCTGTTCTCCTTGGCTGACGGTGTAGAGTGAGCGCTCTGTTGTCTGGGAGGACCAGACAGCTTGAACTGCCCGTGCTACTTAAAACAAGAAATGTTTTCCTTTTGCCCTTGACTGGCCAGGTAGCTGGCTCTGCGTGTTCCAACTAGACTCCAGACATGCCATTTCCTGCTGAGCTGGGCAACGAAGAACTCAGCAGAGTCATTCCTCATGTCTCACAAATGTAATTTTTTTTGTTACAGGTATTAAGTTGCAGCATCTTTCATTTCAGGAGTGCAAGTGTGGTCTGAAGTACATCATACATTATCATCAAGTTCTAATGTAGAGCTTTTGTTTCTCTGAGTCTCAGAGACATAATGTATCCCAAATCTCTTTTCCTCTATCTTTCAGGTCACAGGTGTTGCACAGCTGCTACAGAAAAAGAAGAAGGCATCTGGAGACCAGAAGGATGCAAAGGACAGGCAGAGAGGTGCAGAGGGGTTCAGCCTCTTCCCTGGCTGTGATGGGGAGGGTTCCTGGCACCGTGATTTGATGCACAGAGAGAAACAAAAATCACATTGCCAGGGATTTCCACTCCTTCACAGCTTAGCAGGTGACCTGTCCTTATATTTCCACTGTGGACCACGTCTGTGGGGCTGTTTTCAGTATATTTCCGACTCTGGATTTACTACGGAATCAAAGATCAGACAGGAGTTTTGATCAACCCTCGTCAGATTTCAAAAGGTTAAATTGTGAAATGAAATGCTCACATGAAAAAGCATGCTCCTGTCTTTAAACGTGTCTGAATGCTTTGAAGGCAGCTGTCTGAAATTCAGATGTTCTTCGCTCCTCTCTAATGTGCCAGGAAGTCATTGTAAATGCATGAGTCACACAGCTTTACAGGATAAAGTTACGATTTTTTTTGACTGTTTTTCATTTCCCATATTTGAAATATCTGAACAGGGAAGTATTTCAGGTATGAAATGAAGACTTGAATCCTCCACAGGCAGGGTCCTTTCAGAGAAATACAAGTGCTAAACCCCACCGACTTTACCTCTGAGCAGTCATGTAAAGGTCTGCGTGAGTTTCTGTTCCCTCAAAAGCCAGCCACCCACTTGCTAAAGGCACAGAGCTTAGCTAATTGGTGAGCATTGATCCCTGCTATATGTTGTTCACAGTGGCTAAGTTCAGTGCCTGAGGTGAAATAGTTTATTCCACGTTGGGGATTTGTTCCAGTGAATGGACAGAACTTGATGATCCTGGATATGAAAAAAGAAGGTGGGAGGAAAGAAAATGAGTGACGCTTATGGAGGAACAAGATTGGGGTGGAAAGAAAGAAAGGCTGGGATTGTGGTTCTCTGTGTTTTCTGTAGAGCAAAAAGCAAGCTGGGGCTATGCAATACAGTTCACTGAGACAAGCTGTACTAGTTGTGTTTCCCTGAAGCAAAAACAGTCTCATCCTATGCACCTTGCAAAAATCATCGTGCAAACCAAATGTACTCGACAACCTTTGATGCGGCTTTAAAGTGGACTGAAAAATGTCAATGATTTTATTGCATTTCTATGCAATTATTGCATTGCATAGGAATGTGGAGCTAAATGTCAGACCCGTCTGTGCTTGTATGTTTAGCCAAGGCTGCTTTGCCATTGATTTAGAGTCATAAGAGAGTCAAACCTCTTGCTAATAAAGACTAAGACACATCAAAATCTATTATTCAAAATGATGTAAGAGGTCCAACAATCTGTGTGTTTTAAAACTTTTTCAAAGACATAAATGTACACAGTAGGTAAAGAGAAACCAGGATGTTTATTTTAACTTCAGAGTTGGGAGTCAAATAGAGTTTTTGTGTAATTTAGAGTTCCAAAACAATAATTATAAACTAGTCTATAGTTTGAAACACTTAGTTTTATTGTTTCTGGACACCTGCTTATATGCATTACTCTGTGCTTATGAAAGTATGTAGATGGTGCGTCTAGATAAAGTCTAAGTCTAGATGTTACAAAAAATGTCAAATAAAAAAATGAATAAACAAAAATGTATAAACATATCAAACATCAGGTTCTGGCACTGAGGGATATTTTTTTCCATGCAGTACAGTTTTTTAATCAAATTTGATAGTAAATATGTTATACTGAAGAAAGATTGAGACTATTTGCATGTTTTGGGTTATATTTTAACTACATTTTGTAGTTTTGTTATTTGATTGAAGTTCGTACTTAGAAACGATTACTGGGCTTTGCCCTCCCGTGCCTACTGAACTGGTATCAGTGTTATACCTGAAAACTGGCTCAGTTCAGCAGGAACAGGAGTGGAGCCCACTGCCTATGGAGACACATCCTGCATTACAACATCAGCTTCCAGTAAGCTCACCACAACGCAGCATGAATTTGGTGTTTTAGACGTGTTCAGCATTTTTTTTATGATGCTGAGTTGTTATTTGAATACTGTTACAGAGCAGTTCTCCTCTGGCCTTGTGTTTATTCCTACATTCATCCCTCAAGAAGGCTGCAAACACCCCTCTCACTGTTAGTCTGTCTCCTTCTGATGGGAGATCAATGCGAGGTAATCCCACTGAAATGTCTGCTATGCCTGTATAATTGATTTCACTTGGCTGTTCTCGTTAATACTGATTGAGAATGTGTGCAAAGCTACTTCCTCACTGCTCGGATTACTCAGTCAACAAAGAGTACTCTGTGGCGCCTTAAATTTCCAGAGAAAAGTGAGAAGCTCTCCATCAAACATGATGAATCTTTTTTATCGGGCACCACCACCGACAATGAGAGGAAGGAACCATTTCTTAAAAAATTTCAGCAGATAAAAGCTTCATTCAAAGCTGCAGGAGATTATTCGGTGAGGTGTATTATGTTGACTTTAATACATTGATAAAACCAGATGGTAAAGTGTAAAATCTGGTTATATGACGGAAGACAAGGCGTTAGCATGCTTACAACTATGTTTAACAATTCAGGTCTTGCTTTACTGCCTCATTTCAGCTGTAATCATCATCTTTTCATTGTAGTTCTAACCCAAGTAAGATTAAAACAATTAAGCTGAAATGAGCCGGAGAAAAAATCCTTTTTGTGTTTTTATTTAGCATCACTGGGAGGGAAATAATCAAACACTTACGGTGAACATTGTGCCCTATAATAATTGCTTCTATCATTTCTTCTCTGTGAAAAACACATACTTGCTGTAGTAGTACACAGATGAAGACATGATTATATTGTCTAACATAGAAAAGTGCAAGTTATATGCTCGCTTGAAAAGATTATTGCAATTGCTGACCATTACTGTGCTTACTGGTACACTGAGCACAGATCAAGCATTTGACCGACATCCATCCATTTTCTACCGCTTTTCCCTGAACGGGGTCGTGGGGGGGCTGGAGCCAATCCCAGCTCACAACGGGCGAGAGGTGGTGTACACCCTGAACAGGTCGCCAGTCCATCGCCAACATTTTTATGCTTCATCTTCAATAACAATAACAATATTGCTTATGCTTCTTACCACTCCTTTTGAACAGTTTTTTTCTTTAATTATGTTTTATCTCTTTTTTCTTTTTAAATTATGTTCAAATAAACTTTTCTCAATAAAAAAACAATAAATATTTAAAGTACATAAAGATAAAAAATGGCACAAAAGTTGTCAAAACCAGATAAAAAGCTAACTGTGTGGAGCAAGATAAATGCAATATCATTGGCATCATTGTCACTCGATACACTACCAAGTTGCTATTCATACTTGTATCCTTATGCCATATGAGGCAGTCTCTAAAATGGCCTAATTTGTTTAATTCTTAAACTATTTTATTATACTTGTTTTATTTTGTAAATTAAACTTTGTAGATTTGAACTCAAATCTATTACCATGTTTATAGTATCTTAGACTTTGGTTTTCTCAAACTATGAGGAGTTTTATTGTGTCTGGTTGCCCAGGCAACCAGGATTGATGTTTTATAGATCACAGTTTTGTGTTGGTGTTTTTACTTGCATGCGCTGCAACAGGTCACAACTCACAGGTAATAAAAATCACTGGTGATGTGTCATCAGTTTCATAATCAAACTAGTAGTTGTTTTTTTTTTAGCATTTTACTCTTGTAGAATAAATTTATAAATAAAGTATCTTATTTTTTAATATTTTTATTTCAAATGAATAAGCAGTCAAAAAATGAATTACTTGAATAAATTTGAATGACTACATATATGTTTAATGTATTTTATAATACCTTACAGCTTTTTACATTTTTATTTTAATGTAACAAGTAACTTCTTTACTTACTTTCTTGAGCATCTCCTAGAGGTAGATATATCCCTGCAGGTGCTTGGAGACACTGATCTAGTACTTGGAATCACTGTTGAGAAAATGTACTATAATAACACACAAATGGAGGTAAAACATGACTAAAACATCATATCACCAGCATTTAAATCACAAATCATCTTTAAACACAACATTCTTACTATTTGTAACTAATTTATGACCCTGCTTGCAATAACAACAAAAAAAAACTATAGGACATGACACCAGTGGTAAATGAAGGAATATGGACGATGTTATTAGTCATTTAACATGATAATTCGGGTTGAGACCAGGAAGCAGAGCTGTAGTCTTTTAAGCTTCTCTAACATGATAAGCACTCACATGCTGCCACCTTCCCCAAAACCCATGAGGACTGTATCTGCAAAGAAAGTTTAATAGTATATCAGAAGGCCAGAACAAAAGATTATTTATCATTGATAGAGGAGAACAAGAACAATCCCAGGTTCCTCTTCAGCACTCAGGCTGACTAAGAGCCATAGTGCCGTTGAACCTTGTATTCCTTTAACTCTCAGCTGTGATGACTTCATAAGTTTCTTCTTAAATAAAATAGTTTCTATTAGAGAGAAAACCTATGATATCCCTCTAACTATTGATAATGTTTAATTTATAGCAGCTTTAGAGAGGTCGGTAGAACCTGTTTTTTGTTCGGATCGTTTCTGATTTTACCAGAATAATAGCTCCATCTAAACTTTCAGCGTGTATTTTAGACCCAATCCCAACCACAATATTTAAGGAGGTATGTTTCTCAGTTAATACATCTGTACAATGTTTTAGGACAGCTGTAATCAAACATTTACTAATGATCTTCTCAGATAAAGGACTCCTCTGTTCTTATCTTGTTAGATCTCAGTGCTGCATTCAACACCATTAATCACAACATTCTGCTACAGAGGTTGGAACATGTTATTGGTATTAAAGGGGCAGCACTAGTTTGGTTTAAGTCATATTTATCTGATAGATTTCAGTTTGTTATTGTAAATGATAAGTCTTACTCACACGCCAGAGTAAGTCATGGAGTTCCTCAGGGTTCTGCACTTGAACCAATACTTTTGTTCTTATACATGCTTTTCTTAGGTAATATCATCAGATAACACAGCATAAACATTTGTTGCTATGCTGATGATACTGAATAAAACAATAAATTTCTTAAAGACAAAGAGACCTTGATGAGTAAATAGTCTTCTTTTAAAGTCAGACAGACTGAGGTTACTGTATTTGGACCTGAAATAGGACAAAATTTTCTAGCTTTGTAATTAATCTGAATGGTAATGGTATTATGTTTCCAGTACCTTCTTCCACCAATGTAATGTTGTAAAAATTATCGACATCCTGTCTCAGAGTGATGCAGAAAAGTTAGTCCATGCCTTTGTTTCTTCAAGATTGGACTACTGCAACTCCTTATTTATGGGCTGTCCCAAATATGTCCTGAAAAGTCTCCCAAAGAGAGTGAGAGAGATCCTATTTCTCCAGTTTAAGCATCTCTTTGGTTCCTGTTAAATTTAGGATAGAGTTTAAAATTCTTCTTCTCACATATAAAGCGCTTCATGACCAAGCTCCATTATATATGAAAGACCTCATAGTTCCATATGTTCCACACAGAGCACTTTGCTCTCAGAGTGCAGGTCTATTTGAGGTTCCCAGAGTAACTCCCATTGTGGGTACGGGTGGCAGACACCCTCCTTATCTTTAAGATTATGCTCAAATAATCAAAAATATTTCCTGGGTATAAACTGATTTATTAGGTCTTTAAAAATTCAACTTTCAACCAAACAGAAAAGAATAAAACATTTATTTATATAATATAATTTTATTCTACAGTCTTAGAGAGAGGGAGAGAATGTGTGCAAACTGGATGAGATGTAATCACACCAAGCGTGGAGCTGCAGCCAGAAACAGGGAAGCTTTCTGAGGATGTGATACTGCCTGGGCATACTGCAGCAGCAACACATTCATGTTTTAATCAATTTATCAGAGAAAATGCTTCCAAAACACTGAGGATGAACAGAAATTAACAGTGGAATTATCTGTGTTTGGAACTAATGGCAGCTCCATAAACCAAGTGACTTCCGCATTTCATTCGTTCTACAAAAGTCCATGGTCTCCTACTAAAAGACTCTGGTATAAAGTTGTGCAGGCAAGGTGGAGTGATGCTAGGAACAGCCAATCATATATAAGATATAGCAGAACCAATGGAGGAGCTTGTGGACGGTCTGAAATCAGTCAAACGGGCTTCAGCTTGCGTGGCTGTTTTCCGCTTGGTCCTTGTGCCTACCTGACTCCATTTCCTGTAGCAAAATATGGTTTTTAGACACTAATAAGTGCAGGGGACATGTCCCCCTGTGTCTCCCCCTAAAACTGCATCCATAGCTGCAGCAGCAGAATCAGAAACTTTTATTGTCATTGAAGACAGTTCACAGAAACTTGTTTCAGTGATAAGGTGCGACATGAGAACATTAAATAATAATAAAAAATAGAATAAAAGTAAAAAGTTAAAAATATATATTTGGAAGGTATATACAACAGTGCAAACATTGCAAACAAATGAAGATGAACAGTGTTGCTCTTATTCTGAATTATATTTTTAAATTCTTTGTATTTGCCCGCTCCTCCGTAGTACAATACACTGCACTGCAGGTGTTTGTCCCTGTTTGTGATTGGTCAGAACACCCAAACACCACCTCTTTTATGTGAAAGTGCACTAATCTTAACTGGAAAACCCTGCGGTTGAGTTAGCGAGTTGATAACCAGCTTTGTCGCACAACTTATCCAGATCCTGAATGTCTGTCCTGATGGAGAGAAATCTGGGATATGTTAATCATGCTTCATAACCTCAGCACTTGATCAAAAACTACTTCTTCCTATCTGTACTGAAATATTCTAAATATGTAGATTCATTAATACGGTTTATGATTTGTGAAATTTTTATTCTTTTTGTAAAAAAAAAAAAATTATGCTAATTTGTCATTTTGGGCCTAAAGGTAGCAAGCTGCATGGGGATAGGGACAAATTTGTAGGGGGTAGCTGTTTTTCCGGGTGATGTTTTTTGTTGTTGGTGATCGCTCGTTAGCCCTGGTGTGGACATAAATGTTTGTCTGCACTGGTGCAAGGAGCATTTAATGGTTTATAAATGCCCTGTAAACTACACATTGCTATTCTTAGTGAAGGAAGTCAAAAGTTATATACCTTGCCGGAGTGGTCTGTTAAGCTGCACACAAGCCATCTGAATATTTCCTGTTAGCAAAAAGCTATCAACTGGTGTCAGAAGTGGGATCACCATATCTGGATTCAAGACGAAAAAGGACAGCCTCCTTACTTCTAATTAGTTGTTCATGTGTTATTTAACAGTTAAATAACGTTTATTATTGCACTAAATAACGTTAATTAAGGGACCCTTATTGTAAAGTGTTACCAGGGAAACTTATATGTAGAGAGCTAAACAGCTGAATAACAAAAACCCCTTGGCTATCAACAAAAAGAAGATAACAGAGTGGTACAAGAGCCAAAATGTTGATCTTCACTAATAAAAGTGAGGGTCAAGAGAAGATTTGACTGTATAGCAAATAAAATAAAAATAGTAGAGAATTGCATTCCAACAAAGCTTTTATCCTTTGATCCAGCTGTAGAACATTATTGTAATATTCTTCTGGCAAAAAAAGTAAATAAACAAAATAATGGATGAAAATGAAGAATTGCTACAGCACTACCTTCAGATTCAGGGCCTCCACCTTGGCTTGTCACAGTTTTATATTTTTAAACAAACAAGACTGTAAACACAGTACATTTACAGATTAAATGAAGATGAGATAAGAGATTAAATAAGATACTTTTATTATCATTGAGCCAGCATCAACAAAATTAACATTTCGGTACAGCCCAATCCAAGATTACACAAAAAATGCAGGATCGGACAAAATACTGAAGCACATCTGTAAACCAGCGTTCCTTTTCTGAGCTTGGAGAGGGAAAAAAAGACACATTTCAGGATGATGAAGGATAAAAAATTAGAGATCCCTACTCTGCGCCAAGGGGGGCGCAGGTAAGGGATGCCTAAAAATGATCATGATCGGTCACAGCGTAGTCCAACCACGAGAGAGTCTGGAAGTGGAAAGGCTGGGTCAGGAACCAACCGAAGCATTGAACCAGAGTGAGGTGTATCTGTAATTTGTAATTTGTGTGCCTGTGCACAGTCAGGTGACTGCGAGCCATGAACTCCATCAAACTTCACCCAGCCACATCTCAATGGCAACTAGGAGCGACCTTGGGAGAGCTGGCTCGGCTCATGTTTTGTTTCAAATGGTAGTAGGTAGACCAGGACAGAGCGTCCATATCTCTGCAATGCATTCCATAGAGAGCTTTTTGTCTGGCCTTCAGGCCAGTATGGAGCCAGACTCTTTTATTGGGTCAGGCTGGCAGATTTCCCAACTTGGTTCCAGGATTACAAACAAAAATTGTAGCTAATTTGGAGGGATCCGTTCAGATGGTCTCACCAAGGTGTTTTGATGCCCTGCACCAGTTCTGGCACCGCCACCTCTTTATCTGCATAAATAAGCAAGGTGTCCAGCTTGCGGTTCTGCTCGGTCAGAGCTAGAATTACAGTGTTCGGATCCTTGACCTTGCTTGCTTCTTTTCTCCCGCAGCAGCTTCAGAAGTTTGCGAATCACCAGACACCCCAAACACCAAGTAACATGAATCCAGTAAGCATAAATTCAATTATGTAAGCATTGTTCACATCCCCAACGGAAAGTATTGAGAAACACACAAAATCCACGCATCCATCATGTACCCAGTCACATTCCACGTTCCATCAGGACATACGAGCTCTCCTTTGCCCGCTCTCTGGGTTGAAAAAATTTGATCAATTGCATTCAAAGACCAGCTGACCAGATCTATTGTACCACGTTGGGGTTTTAGGAAGAATGCAGAGAGGAGGCTTTTAATATAGAATGACAAAGACAGACAGTGCAGGACAGCCGGAAGGCAGGGAGGGAGGAAAAGCATCCGCTTCAGTCGAGAGCAGGAAGTGATAAAATATAAATACTTAAGTTTACTTTAACAATGGAAACATGGAGGTATAGCTGCCATTTTTAATCTGTTTTCCTCTCCATGCTAGCATAGAAATGCTAAACCTCATCCTCCTCCTGCCAGAGGTTAGCATCCTGTTTGAGCTTACCTTCACATTCTACAACAAAGCCCATTATATTATTGTTCCCAAGACTTAATCACTACAGCTGTGGCAGATTTCAGTCAGCTTGTTCTCTCTGTCTGGTGTCAGATGGAAAATGCACTGAATGGCAGAGCTGATATAAATATTTAGGACTTCAGCTGCACGGTGGCGGTTGGTTAGCACTGTGGCCTCACAGCAAGAAGGTTGCCGGTTCAAGGCCCAGCTGGGGCTGGAGCAGGGATCGAGCTGGGAATCTTTCTGTGTGGAGTTTGCATGTTCTCCCCGTGTTAGCGTGGGTTCTCTCCGGGTACTCC